>JACGAQ010001094.1:0-71643 GCA_014119065.1 Orius insidiosus | reverse complement strand
TGACAAATGATTTTTAGAGATTTTTCTGGTCATGATTTGAACAATTGTAAATTGCTTCTATTAGCCAAAGGCCACAGTTTCAAGGACAGCTGAACCGTTTGTACAAAGTTTTGCAATGCTATAATTCAGTAAAATCTTTCACACCAAGCTGGTCAGAGCTGTCAGCGTCTTATCACATGTTATTTAAAGTTGAATAAGGGGCTTATTTTCAACCCTGACTTTATAAAAGAAAAGGAAGTATTGTAAATCTTCGCAAATGGTTTTTGTATAGCTGATTAGAATAGGCCACAGGTTTCAAGGACAGCTGAACCGTTGCACAAAGTTTTACAATGCTATAGTTCAGTAAAATCTTTCACACCAAGCTGGTCAGAGCTGTCAGCGTCTCTTATCACATGTTATTTAAAGTTGAATAAGGGGCTTATTTTCAACCTGACTTTTATAAAAGAAAAGGAAGTATTGTAATAATCTTCGCAAATGGTTTTTGTATAGCTGATGGCTAATAGGCCACAGGTTTCAAGGACAGCTGAACCGTTGCACAAAGTTTTACAATGCTATAGTTCAGTAAAATCTTTCACACCAAGCTGGTCAGAGCTGACGGTGTCTTATCACATGTTATTTAAAGTTGAATAAGGGGCTTATTTTCAACGCTGTCTTTTATAAAAGAAAAGGAAGTATTGTAATACTCTTCGCAGTTCGCAGATGGTTTTTGTATGCAGCTTATGCAAAAATGGATGAAAGTTGGCAATTTTGAGCTGAAACCGTGCCGTGATATAACCTCCATTATTCCTGTTATCTGTCAAGTTGTCAAAACATTTTAATTTAGTCTTAATTTTAAGTAGAATAAATTTATTTCTCCTAATAAAACGATTTCGATGTGGGTTTTCCAGTTCTATTCTTACTTTAAGCTGTACAAATGAGATCTGCGGTGAGCGTGATTTTGTCGAGTCCTTCCCATGATCCGAATATGTCACATCCAGATTTCGATCAGACTTTTCACGATCATGCGACCCTCCTGGTACTCGTCAAACACGTCGGTAAGTAGTTTGCTTATTCATAAATAAGAATATCATATTCTGAAACATATGAATACGCCCAATTTGATCCCACTTTTCCAAAAACGTTTCAGGAGATGAGCTAGACCGGCTTCTTTCCAAAAGGTGTTCGATAGAATAAAAAAAATCAACGATGTCAAAATAGTCGACAAGTTGGGAGTTCAAAGGACAGTTCGGGCGAATACATCAAAGACTATCCCGTCGGGAATAATCAATGGGGCGACTTTCAGACACACAGGAGGCTTCTAGGTCTTATCACAGTCGGTAAATATTTGATTGTTGTACTTTTGTTTTTTATTGTATGTTTCAGGTAAATGCAGTACTGAAGCTGGGCTTAATGAAGTTTGTCGTTCACACGAAGTTCTCAATGTGAGATATACCGACACACTTTATGATTCGCGAAGTATAATATTGGAGTAAATAGCGGCCCGGAGACACCGAACTTCATTCCTGCTTCAAACTTCAATGTTTCCGCATTATATTTCGCTTCCGACGATCAGGAAACATCCGTACATCTTGAATCACAAATAACCGACTTTTTAACTTCTGTATTTTGGGTTCTGGAAAGCAAACGTCATGAAAGAATTCGGGAAAAGGTAATTTATTCTTTAGAGTAGGGCAATCTAATTTTTTTTTAGATTGAAAAAGTCGCACTTTTGGTTGCTCCATTTGAAAGGAAGGAATTCGTCGGACAAGATATGGATTCTAGTTTAAATCGGAAAAGATGTTTAGGAAGGATTACTAAGCATCTGGGTGACTTATGCTTACAAGCTGGACTTCCCGGCGATGCCCTTTCACATTATCAACAAGCTATTAATATTCTAAGATCAATAAATGATCTATTATGGCTTGGATGTAATTTCTCTTTTTTTAAATACTTTGTATATAATATTTTTATCCAGGCGCATGTGAAGGACTTAGTGCGGCCTCTATGTGCATCAGATTTCCCAACGGTTTAAAAAGTCATCAAAGAAACTCATCTCTTCAAGAAAAATCGAAGAAATTTGGAGAAATTTTAGAACCTTCTTCCCTCCCAAACATTCCCCCTCCAAGCAATGTACTCAAATGATGAAATTTGTAAATTTTGTCGAGAATCCGTTTTGTACTATAGTAAAGTAAGTTTTTAATTAACATTAATAATTTAATTTAAAAAATTCAAGTGTTCTCATGCTGGTGTTATTGAAACTGAAGTTCGTTTTAAAGCTGCTAGAGTCGCCGCGGAATTTCAGATGCCTCTCCAAACTTCATTTTTCTTACAAAATATTATTTATTAAACTCTCACTGCCAGAAGATGAAAAAGTAATCTTTAATTAATGTGTTAACTTTGATTTAATTTTTTTTTATTTTTAGATTAGACAGTTGAATACTTTGTCGGAACTCTATGCTAAAATAGGATTTCATAGAAAAGCTTCTTATTATCAAAGGACGGCTGCTGCGAAATATGTTTCTGCCAGAAATCCGCAGACGAATTGGGATGAATGTTATAATTTGATGTTAAAAGCACTTTCTGGACATCGACTTTCTTTAGACCCTTCAGATTATCCTGCTTGTAAATTTTTGTTTTTTTACTAAAACCTTATGGAAGTTGGGAAAAACACCAATTTGAGCCGAAGGCAAGGGTTTTTGTCAGTTTTTCTCAAATATATCAAAAACTATGAGGTTGAGCGAAAAAAATATTAAGTACAAAAATAATTTACATTAAATTTCTGACAAAAAATATTTAGTACATAATCTTGCTAAAGTGAATGGTTTTGGAGTTATGAATTATCAAAGTTAGACCTTTTTTTAAACTGTTAAAACTGTTCAGTTTAGCAAAGTGCTAAATACTTTTTGTTGAAAATCTAATGTATTAGGTGTACAAAATGAAACTCAGCCACAGGGTAAATTTGAATTTTGTAGATTTTAGCCGAGTTTCATTTTGTATACCTAGTAGTTCATTTTTTCAAAATTTTAAACATTTAGGTGTTAAAGTCCATCAAAAGTTGACCTTCTCGTGTACGAAGGTTATTGAAGAATAACCGTTAAGAAGGTTAATTTTTAAAGGCTTGTAAATCGTAAAACGTTACAGATATTGAAAAAATGCACTAAATAAAATCTGTTGGAAATTTAATTCTCTTTAATTTTTTTCTATTCATTTTTTCTCTAGGACGCACTGTTTTCAAGATAAATTTATTTTTAAAAAAATTATTTTCCGAAAATGGTGCATCCTAGAAAAAAAGTAATTAAGTACAAATTTATAGAGAATTAAATTTCCTACAATTTTTATTTATTAGGTGTACAAAATGAAACAGCCACAGGGTAAATTTGAATTTTGTAGATTTTAGCCGAGTTTCATTTTGTACACCTAATAGATTATTTTTGGGATAAACCTCATAGTTTTCAAGATATTAGATAAAAACCGCTTTTCGACACCCTTCTCTTCTACGGCTCCATCAAACATTTTGGCATTGTCAGAAAACCTCTCGTTTAAATTGAAAGGCTTGATTTACCCAAAACGATTTTTTTAGCTGGGGAAAATGGATGGGGAAGTTTGCAAAAGCAGGTTCTTCAAGATGTGGTGACGGCTGCAAATAGGGTCGGCCATAGTTCGCTTGCTACCAGACACATGACTCTTCTTCTGCAAGTTATGTGGTCGCAGCTTTCGCCTTTTGAAAGAGTCGAAGCCTCTTTGCAGCTGCAGAGTATGCTGCCCAGTGCGAAGGTTCTCCGATACCTTTAAAACTCGATTCCGGCCTCACCATTCCTCCTGCTAATCTAATCCACATTCCAACTGTCGAGTACGTCAAGCCCCCAATCATTTTATTTCTAATTTTTTTTTTAGGAGTTTCGTCGTTCACAAATTACCTCCGCCATTACAGCCAATGAAGCTTGAAAAAATAAAAGAAGACTACGGCCCTTTTCTTTTACCCCATTAAATTTTGGATCCTTAGAAAGAAAAACTGCCACCAAAGAAAAAGTTGCCAAATTAAGTATGATTTTAATTTTTGTTTAATTGTGTTTAATAATTATTTAAAGGCTACCTTTGGGTGCGGAAGAAGAGTGTGAAGTCAAACTTGAATTAACAAATCCTCTCAATTTTGAATTAGAAGTTTCAAATATGGTAAATTTCAAAAAACTTTGGGAATTTGATTTTTTTTTTTTTTTAATTTTCAGAGGCTTTTAACAACTGGGGTAGTCTTTGAAACTCTCCCTTATACTGTCATTCTTCCACCGGATGTCGTCAAATATCCGATTATTTTAACAGGGACTCCGAAAGAAATTGGAGAGCTTGAGATAACAGGTAATGTTCAGAACTCTGTGGGTTAGTGGTTGTTGACTCTGACAAGAGACTTAAATCATTGACCTTGATAATAATTTAAAAAATTGATTTTAGGATATTCGACTCATACTCTTGGAGTTAAAAGTAATTGTCGACTCAATAGTTTGTCTAAAATACCAGAATCGAAATTTGTCATTGAAGTTGTTCCTTCGCTTCCTTTAATCGAAGTATATACTTTTTCATACTTTTTTATGTTCATCGGTACTTTAGGAAAGATATTGTATTACCCTCTAGGAATGGTTTTGGGAAGGTGTAAAGTTGGTCAATAAAAAATGGAGAAATGGACCTCCATCTCCTTGCCAGTTACTTATTAGGTGTACAAAATGAAACTCAGCCACAGGGTAAATTTGAATTTTGTAGATTTTAGCCGAGTTTCATTTTGTACCTAGTAGTTCATTTTTTCAAAATTTTAAACATTTTAGGCGTTAAAGTCCATCAAAAGTTGACCTTCTCCGTGTAAGAAGGTTATTGAAGTATAACCATTAAGAAGGTTAATTTTTAAAGGCTTGTAAATCGTAAACCGTTACAGATATTGAAAAAATGCACTAAATAAAATCTGTTGGAAATTTAATTCTCTTTAATTTTTATTCTATTCATTTTTTCTCTAGGACGCACTGTTTTCAAGATAAATTTATTTAAAAAAAATTATTTTCCGAAAATGGTGCATCCTAGAAAAAAATAATTAAGTACAAATTTATAGAGAATTAAATTTCCTACAATTTTTATTTACTAGGTGTTTTATTTCTTTCTTTCCAGGCTCATGTCAAACTAGGAAACAATGAAATAATCCGAGATCAAGGTGGCGCCAGCGTATCTTTATTGGCCGGTGAAAGGTGATTTTATTAATTTAATTTTTTAAAATTCACAATGATTTTTCAGTGCTGAATGTGAACTTGTCATCCGTAATATGGGAAAAGGCGATATTGATATTGTAGAAATAAATGTGGACACCACAGCCGAACAAAATGTGCTCACTTGCGACACAACAGATTTACAAGAAAGCTTCCATTACCTGAAGGGAGCACATTAATACTTCCATTGCATATTTTCGCTGCATCGATTTTCGTGAACTCATTCCCTCCAGGTATTATTTCGCAGGATTCTCAGACCCTTAGGCTTAGTCAGCAAATTATTTTTATAGATGCTGCGAGTATGCGAAGCAGTTTATTTTCCGGGACGAGCTCTTTTCCTTCTTTGCAAAGTTACAGACCTGTAAATGACCAATTAACGACCCCGACGCCATCTTTCAGATCAGGACCAAGCAGTCTAAATTCCCTAAGTTCCCAATTTACCCGTCCTACTATTACAAATATGACAAAGGTAATTTTAAATATTTATGAATTTTTTGTTTAAGTCATATTTCAGAATGTGGAATGTAGAATCAAAATAAGATATTCTGGAAAGCCCGGTCTCGATTCAGGCTATTGTCGAGTCGCTGTGATTACATTAATGGTCGACATCTCACATTCAATTCTTATCTCCAACTGGGATGTTCTTCCTGCTGAAACGTAAAAATTTTGGGCATATTCATATTTATGAATTTTCCTCAATTTTGGATTTTATACAGGGTGTCCCTACTCGAGTGGAACAGCAACTTTTCAGCATCTACCAAATGGAGTAAAAATAAGGGGGTTTACATTTAACTTTTTTAACTTCCTTAAAGAAGTTATTGCGATACCCTCGACGTCGGGTTTTTGGGGAAGGGTCTTCCAGACCCCGGAGGGTCAAATCGAATATTGATCTTTACCGATCTCAACTTTGTCTGTGGTGCCATTTTTTCCAGAACACTTTACAGCCACAATTTTCATCCGATTTTCACCAAAATTTCTTTAGCCGGTGAAGAAGAATGTAACGAGGGCGATTTTTGAATTTCGAAAAAATGGCGGAGATATGTCTGTTTGAAATTTTAAAAAATTCGCTGCGGCCGAACCGTTAATCCGATATTCACCAAATTTTCACCAATTACTCCTTATATTTTTTAAGAATTTTTGGCGTAAAAAAATTGCGACTTTTTATTTATTAATTTTTTTTAGTAGGGAGAAATTTCGTACTTCTACCCTTTACGAGAGGCACATCCCCAGGCCAAAGAGCCCATTATTTCTACCTTGACAAAAAATTTTCAAAAAAAAAAAAACTCGGAAAATTTTTCGAAATAAACTTTTAAAATTTTTTGACAAAAAAAAAATTTTTTCGGACAAAAAAAAATTTCAAAATTTTTCAAAAAAAAAAAAAAAAAAAAAAAAAAAAAAAAAAAAATTCGAAAAAAAACCCGGAAAATTTTTCGAAATAAACTTTTAAAATTTTTTGACAAAAAAAAATTTTTTTCGGCCAAAATATTTCAAAATTTTTCAAAAAAAAAAAAAAAATTCGAAAAAAAAACCCGGAAAATTTTTCGAAATAGGTAAATTTTTAAAATTTTTGGAAAAAAAAATTTTTTTCGTACAAAAAAAAATTTCAAAATTTTTCAAAAAAAAAAAAAATTAGAAAATTTTTCGAAAAAAAAAAAAAAAAAAAAAAAATTAAGCCCAAAAAATTTTTCGAAAAAAAAAAAATTTCGAAAAAAAAACCCGGAAAATTTTTCGAAATAAATTTTTAAAATTTTTGGAAAAAAAATTTTTTTTTCGTACAAAAAAATTTCAAAGTTTTTCAAAAAAAAATTAAAAAAAAAAATTAGAAAATTTTTCGATAAAAAAAAACAAAACAAAATTAAGCCCGAAAAATTTTTCGAAAAAAAAAAAAATTGGAAAATTCTCCTTTATACTTTCCCTCCCTACTACATCCCCTTCCTTTATACTTTCGTTCCCTTATACTTCCCCCTCTGTTATACTTCTCCCTCCGTTATACTTCCCCTCCCATATACTTCCCCTCCGTTATACTTCCCCTCCCATATAGTTCCTACTCCGTTATACTTCCCCCTCCTTTATACTTCCCCCTTCCTTTATACTTCCCCTCCTTTATACTTCCCCTCCTTTATACTTCCCCTCCCATTTACTTCCCCTCCCATATACTTCCCCCTCCGTTCCCGTCGGGGCCAGCTCCAGACTAGTACTTCTAGGACTAAATGCTTTGCCGTAAAGTTGCTGGTCCGCTCTATTTGGGACACCCTGCATATTCTTAAATATGAATACACCCAACTCATAAGCTTAAAATTTTAGGAGTTCACAATTTTATATGGTGCTGGACATGATGAATATGACTGATCAAGAAATCGAGATAAAATATGCCGGAAATAAGAGGATGATAATCGAAGTTTCAGAATCATGCCGTGTCCCAATTCCTGTCGATAGATGCCCTTTGTCGAAAATAGGACAAGTAATTTAATTTTGAACTTTTTAAAAGTTATTTCTTTTGCAGTATTTTCATAGCGAAGGGTCCATTAAAGAAACGGTCGATTTAAACACGATATGTAGCGAACATATCGCTTCTTTGGTCGAAGTTGACTGGTATATGGGAGAAAGATGTGGGAAAGCTTCGCTGAAAGGAATAACACTTTCTTCACATATGTTGGATATTGTTCGCATGTCTCCAATTAATTGGGGTACCAAAATTATTGTTAATAATAATTTTTAATGTATATTTTAGAAATATCAATAAATGGAGAGGAAGTCAATGGTTCGGCACCTTTGACTGCAAATATGGGAGAATGCATTCAGCTAAGCGTGGTTGCCAACAATTCATTGACTCGTCCCTTATCCGATCTTTCGCTTTCCGTCCATTTTTCCAAGATTACCAAAATGGTACTTGTAACTTCAAACTGGACACACGTCTCGCCATGGCGGGTCCTTCTCATCTTTACTTGGAAAAGTTCGAGGAGCAAGGAAGCGCCAAAATGGAAAGCTGCGTCGTCTTTTTCAATCCTGGACAGTACAAAATGAACGTCCAGTGCACATCGCAAGCGCACCACTCATGGAAGCTTTTGCCCCCACTCGAATTTCTCATTCAGGAAGCCTAAATCGACTGATTTTAGTATCAATTACTAAAAATATTCGTTCACCTCTTTATTCTAGCATATCTTTAAAATTTATTTTTTGTTATATTTTTTGTTTTAATTATTTATTGTAATCTCTGTTATGGATTTATATTGCTTCTCTAAAAAATTATATCAATTAAATACTCTCAAATTTCAAATTTATTCCCATTTTTTAATTTTTCAAGTAGTAAAAAAGGGTGTCAAAAAGTAGTTTTTATCAAATATCTCGGAAACTATGAGGTTTAGCGTAAAAAATATTAAGATCAAAAATACTCAAAATTAAATTTCCAATAAAAAGTGTTAAGCACATAACCTTGCTACAGTTCACGGTTTTTGAGATATGAACTGTTAAAAAAAAATATTTAAACTCTTTAGGAGGTATGACTTAAAATCATTGTACAGCGGCAGGAAAAAGTAAATATAGGGTTTCCCCTTTGGGAAGGGTTGTGCTTGGCGGGTATTAGCCGGACGGTGTCCGTAGTAGGCTTTTTTGAAGCTAAGATTTCCTTTGAAATTGAGAATTTTTTCTTAGAAAGCCAGAAGAGTTGGTACGTTTGTACTATGATAGTCGAGAAGGTTACAGACTTCAAGTTTGTTTTGATAAATCTTTGATTAGAATTAATTAGAATTTGTCCTTTTGCGAGTAATTTTGAAGTGAATAATGCCGCGGATATGTTGTGTTCCTGGGTGCAGGACGAACTGCTTCAGGAAGCCTGGAGACAAGACGCCTCATACGAACACATTCGTTTTTCCAAAAGACAGCGAGAGGCGAGAGATGTGGCTGAGCCTCATAAACGCCGCCTGGGGAGGAGAGTTCGTCCCGAAGGCCTACAGTTGCGTCTGCATAAAACATTTCAGGGATGAGTTCATTATGAGGGAATCTTCCGCCGTCAGAGACGACGGTACCATTTTGACCCTTCCCAGATCCAGGCCTAAACTCACCAAAGACGCCTACCCTTCCATATTCTTCACAGAGACCACCAGCTTAAACGGTAAAAAAACACTAACTATCAAATATTTTATTTCATTTTGTTCAGGAAAGCCCTGGCGAAAGTATGCAAGAATAAAAGAAGAATCAGACTCATTAGATAATTCACAAAAGAGCAATAAGAAAATGAAAAGGAAAAGAACCTCTGTAAGCAAAAATCATGGACCCGTAAATTACTAAATTTCTTTTTGCAGAAATACAGCGAGGATGATTTATCGACCAGCGAAGAAATGAGCGAAGAAGAAATTGAGCTGATGAGCGAAGGAGATATTGCGTACAGCGAAGAAGAAATTGTTTTGTCAGACGATGAAGGGACGCCTACTTTAAAAAGAAAACTTGATCATATCGCTCACGAACTTGAAGATGACCTTGAAGAACTCGAAGACCGAAACGACGAAGCATCATCACTCGGCGTTTTTGTCGCTTCTCTCCTCAAAGACCTCAAATCTTCGCAACGTCGGAAAAAACTTAAAAACTCGATAATACGTTTATTGATCGATATTTCGGAAGAAGATTGCAAAAATGATTCTTAGGGGTTTTTTATTGAAAACAAAATTAAATGCTTTTTTAAATGTTATTATTTTCTTTTATGATCACATAATCAGCCTTTTTGGTTTCGTGAAGTCTAATATTCTTGAGGGTAGAGGTCGAAGTCTCCTTTGTGGTAGACGGGGACGTCTTTGTAGAAGATGTTGGGGACGTTCCATTCTCCTTCGTAGGTCGGCCTGTCGAATGGGAAACCAAATGGACGGTAATCGTACAATTTGGATGATCCGCATGTCGTGAAATATCCTTTGTTTTCTCCGGTGTATTTCTTGTCATACGGGCTGACTACGACGTAGAAGGTAAATGGCTGGCCGTTCTTCCATCCTCTGGGAAGTTGGAACCTGTCTGGGAATCCACAAGTGGTCTTGGGCTGAAAGAAAGTTTAGATTTTTGTTATTATTAGGTGTTCATTTCTTACTTCATAGTAGTAGGGTTCATTGGAGTTCAAAGCACTGTTGATCTTGGTGTAAAGTTTTCTGAATCCTTCGGAGTCTTGAGCGAAGACTGGTGAATCCTTGGAGTTACGTTCGAAAACGTTAAGTCCGGCAACCACTAAAGATTTCGTTATTTATGTTAAAAGAAAATATAAAAAATTACTTTTGACGGGGAAACGGTCGAATTCAAACATGAGAGTCCTCTTTTGTTCAAGAGTCAAAACGTGTTCTTCAGAATCGTATTTGGGCCCGATGAAAATCCTGACCATTCCTTCGTAGGCGTTGTCGCTGTTGACAGTCACTTTGTAGGTGAAGGGTTTGTGGTTCAACCTCCATTGGCTAGCGTAGTATTTGATGTTGGTGTATTCCTTGTGGTCTTTGACTGGAACAGCGTTGGAAACTTCGTAGTCGTATTTGTCGAAATAAGTGATCAATTTTTCGGCTTCAAAGTCTTTTACGACGACACCCGGGAATCCCAATTCTTTTTGGGTGTATGGCTTGAAGGTCTTTTTGTAGTATTGGAACATCCAGACAAGGCGGTTCAAGAAGTTGTAGAAAGCAGGATCTCTCATGGCGGTTCCGTGGTAGCTCATAGCGCCACCGATGTAGGAGTGGTCGTTGCTCGTTTTGACAGCAAGAGCCAAAGCATCAAGTCCAGCATAATAGTAAGAACCGTAGTATTGTGTGTTAGGTTTGTCGTAAGCTCCGTAGATGACTTTTCCAAGTTTGTCAATGCCTTCATCATCGTTGAGGTAGTACTTGGTGTCATTGTACTGAAAGAAAGATTTTTTTAAGCCAAAGCTATTATTAAGAGGGCCCCCATTTTCCTTATTCATTGAATGCTCAGCTAGTTTTTATGGGACAAATTAATAGTTTTTTATGGCATAAAGTTTTTGCTGGGAATGCCCTAAAATTTGGGAATGCATAAAAACGTAACCAGTGATTTTTTATGGACTTTGAGAGCCACTGTTTTTCTAATTAAATCTTACCCAGAACATTCCTTCGTCGATAGCTTCGAAAAGTCTGTATTCATATTTTTGGGCTTTTTTGACGTAGTATTTGTTGAAGTACTGCGGATCGTAGTTGTCAGGACGAGTGTAGAAGGGATATCCGTTGTAGTGAGTGATCCTTGGTGTGTATCCGACTTTGATAGGTTTGTTCCAGAAAAGGGGGTCGACGTATGGAAGACCGTTGGCCAATCTTTCCAAAGAGTAGCGAGCGTACATTGTTGAAGAGTGTAGTAGAAACCTTCACCGTATTTAAACCAATAGGATTTGTTGTATTTGACAGGGCACATCCAAGCTGGGAAGCGGAAATGGTAAAGAGACCAGTAAGCGTTGAAACCGACGTCTTCTCTGAAGTAGCTGACTTTGTAGTCATTATGTGGAGCGTAGTTGTCATATCCAAATGGACCTCCGAACATTCCGCTGTGGTAGTTGTATTCGTATCCAGTATGGTTGTAGAAGAATTTTCCTTCAGTCTGTCCATACATCCTGGCATCGTAGACTTTATGCATGGTTTCCTCAGGTGTAAAGTAAGTCGGGAAGATTTCATACAATGATGGAATTTCAAAATATTGGGTATCTTCTCTGTGCATAAGAGCGAGAGTGTACGCGTAGAAGAACTGCATCGGGTTGATGTGTTTCTTCGCCCAGGACGCTACTTGGTAAAAGGTTTCGAAGTCTTTAGCGAAAAAGAAAACGTCGAAAAGTTTAATCGTCTGCTTTCTCGTATGGTGGCAGCTCATCGTAAAGACTCCGTCCTTAGGAAGATAGCCATGCTTGTACGAATACCAGAATTTCTCAACTACTTTTGGCTCCTAAAATCCAAAAAGGGCAAAAATTAGATGTTTTGTAATATCTCAAGTTTGAGAAAAGAGAAGAAAAAAAAAGTTTCTACCTTAGGTCCAAGAAACCCATAGGTCATAGGTTCGAATCCCACTTGGGCACTTACTTTTTTTTCTATTCTTTTCATCTTGGTAATTTAGTCAATTTCATAATCATAAAATAAGTTTACTTACATAAAAAAGATCGCCCTTAGTCGAAAAATCAAAGTCGGCAAATTCATTTTTGAAAAATTCGTTGTGGCTTATTCCAACGTATAGATCCAAAACTTGTTTTTGCCTTTTTAAGAATGTTGCATCAGCTAAAAATTAGAAGCAGAGTTTTCATTGTGGGCATAAACTTATGGTTTAATACGAGCAACCAAAAACAATTAAATTTTTTTAAGAAAAGAGAGAAAATTTTAGAAAAAAAATTCAGGCTTACCAACTTTCTTTTCGCCTTTGATCGGAACGATCGTCGAGTAGGCCGCTCCAATCGTGAGGCCAAGTACAAGCAAGGCTGTCTTCATCTTGTAACTGGTGCCTTCCGAAAAAGATCTTTCCCTTTTTATACTAGTTATCATTTTGACCCCATGTGTCAAATAGCAAATAAAAAGTTTCTTTTTTTCCCCCTTTGCATAGGCTTGATAAAGTGAATTTTTTTCCACTTTATTAATTTGTATTATATAAAAATTTTAATTATCATTCTTTAGATTGTACGTTAATCTTTAAATGCATTTTTATTTTTATAAAAAATTGATAGGCCCTCTTATATCACCACCAAATACCATCTTTTGAGGTATCTCAACAGCAAGTTACTTATGAAAGTCATAAATATTAAGTTATAAGTTATCAAGGCTCCCTAAGTCCTACTGATAGAATTTTTTTAAATTAAGGTCATTTTGACCCAGCGAGGTAATCTAGATCCATTTTAAAAACAAGTCTGACTCTATGGGGTCTGGAAGACCCATATACCTCCTGAAAAGTATCACAATAACGTCCTTTTAAGAAAATCAATTATTTCTAAAGCACCTCAAGTTAAGGTACTGTAAATCAAGGTATCCTTTTGGTTAAGGAAAGGAGAGTTTCAAGAACGCTTATACATAAGATTTCTCATATTTTAAAAATTTCCAAGCTTAAAAAAATTCCATGTTCATTAAAAATTCGATAATTTTTTTTATAGCGTTTTTATAATGCGAAAGATAATCTGGAAACAATTTCACTATTATCTATAATTTCTATTTATTATTAGATTAAAATAATTAGTTGAGTAATTTTACCTAATCGTCTAATGGTTCTAACTGTCGGTTATTTCGGGCTAAAAAATGCCCGAAGAGCTTGATTGTGATACCCTCAATAGATTGATTTTGAAATTTTTTATTGATGAAAAATTTTGCCATAGTTTTGAACGGTTTTTGGAGATTTCGATCGTTTTAAATTTTTCAAAAAGAAATGCAACACCCTTGATAGATTGTTCTTTGAGATTTTGATCGTTTTACCTACCCCCTCTATTCTAATTACCATTTTCTACTGTCTTTTCACTCCTTTGTTTAATCTTTTCCTTAAATTTTGGTCCATTGCATCTTGGGCGGCGTTGGCTGGCGCATTGGCTGATGTTCTGTCGCGCTCATGGTAATGCCTAATTGGTCTCATGTTCCATCGCTTCAGCAATCTGACATATCAAACTTTTGTAATCGTAATTCGAACAAATTTTTGGCATGCCACTTTAATGCCCAAAGCCTCAATGCCAATTTAGAAAATATTGTTAAGAATAATAAAAATTTATGTTTCTTCAACACATTATTCTTTGAACTGACTCTCTAAATTTAAATCAGATGTTTCATTACTCCTTTCCGGGGGGGGGGGGGGGGGGGAACGATCGAGAATGGCACCGGGACAACTTGTCGACATGTAAGATCTTAATTTTTCCATTGGGAAGTGTAATTTTTGCGATAACGTCGTTTATCATCTTTTCAACTCGGCATGGTCCCTTCCAGTCGCTTTGTAATTTGGGGCATTTTCCGACAGACCTTTTCGGAAGAAAAACAAAGACCTGGTCGCCGGGTTGAAAATGGGGCATTTTGCTGCGAAGATCATAGCGACAACCCACCGTGTATGAACGCATCGGTGCTTTAACATTCCTTGTTTTAGGCCCCCTTCTGGCGCAAACTTCACATGACTTGCCATATTCCCGAATATCACGGCTCATGCCGATCCAATAGAATCGCTTTCGAAGAAAGTGTACCATTCGTCGGGAACCAAAATGCGCTTGCGTATGCGCTTCCGAAAGAATCTGTTGAACAAGAGACCTCGGTACGACCTTTTGTTCAACGAAAGATTTACCATCCAAGCTCTCCCAACAACGCACCAAAACCCCTTCTTTTATCTTCAGAGAGTTGAACACAGCCCAAAGAGACTTGATTACAGTTCTGAGATGTGAAATCTTTTCGCCTGATGGTCTAGAAGAGGAGGCAACCCAATCTCTTACGACCGAAATGTCCGGGTCTCGGGCTTGTTCTTGTTCCCAATCCACGTCTGGAGTGCGTAAATCGTCGGCTTCCCTCTTTTGATGCAACGACAAAGAATCAAGTTCACGTACTTTCGAACGAACGGACTCCAAATGATCTACTTCCTCTAAAGTTGCCACTGTATCAATATAGCATCCCTGATGACCCACATCAGGTTTTAAGCAACCTTCTGCACGCGAACTCACTCGAACGCCTTTCCGGGTGCGTTTCCGGGTGCGTTTCGATTTCCTGTTTGATTCAGCTCCCAAAAAATCAACTCGCCTTTCTGCGGTATCAATGACGCACCGTGCAGAAGAAAGAAAATCCATTCCCAAAATGCATTTGTCTTCAATGGCAGCAACCAAAAGATCAAAATCGCGAACAAAGTTACCAATTTTGATATTTCCACGAGTTTTCCCCAAGACACCAACCTTTTCTCCAGATACTGAACGAAACGACGTAAGGTCTGACGGCGATAAGGTTGACACTAGACTAGGATGAACCACTGAACGAGCAGCTCCGGTATCGACAACAAACTTGCAGCATGAATTATTCAGTAAACCTGACAATACCAACGATGACGATGAAAGCGAAGGTGCTAGCAATGTATTACACCGTTTATCGTTGTTCGGAATATTGTGGCGATCGGGACGTTCGGTGCAGTCCCGAACAATATGTCCTTGGACACCGCATCGGTAACAACGAACACTTCGAGTAGACGTCGACTCATTGCCTTCAAAGAATGATGCTTTAGCCATAGCTTCGGCCATAGTTGTCGGTGCGCAAGCTAGAGTCAACCGGCGCACTTCAGGATCCCTTAGGCCGTTCAAAAAGATAGGGACCACTTGCAGCTCTGCAATGTCTTGAGCTGCCGGGAAGGCTCTGAAGGCAAGAGCTTCTAAAGCAGCTGCAAAAACGATAACAGACTCTTCCTTGAGTTGACGTCTCGTCTGTAACCGACGAAAGTAAAACCCACTATAAAAGAATAATAAAATAAAAGAATAATAAAAAAAAAAATAAAAAAATAATAAAAGAATAATAAAAATTTATGTTTCTTCAACACATTTATTCTTTGAACTGACTCTCTAAATTTAAATCAGATGTTTCAATATTAAGTTCTATATTAATAATAATAATTTCTCAATTATTGCCATCTCTGAGTCTTGGTTGAAACCTTATCATGCCAGTGACCTTCATAAAATTCCGGGCTATGTTTTAATCCGACAGGATAGACCACTAATCGGTGGTGGTGGTGTCGCCTTTTATGTCAAAGATAACGTCAACTTCAAAATTATTTCTCATTCTTCGTCCTGCTCTATTGACTCCCTTTTTATTGAAGTGATCCTCAATCGAACTAAAGTAGCCTTTGGGGTAGTTTATAACCCACCACCCAGTTGTAAGATCAGGGTGGACAGCAGGACCAAAGCTGCTGAATTTGAGTTAATTTTTAGTGATATTGCTACCAGGTTTTCACAAGTTGTTATAATGGGTGACTTTAATATTAACCCCAAACATAATGTTACGCTTTATCGACTTTTTCATGACCTGCTCCCTTCTCTTTCCCTTAAAGTTTTACCCTCTAAGTCCACTCACTTTTCCGCCTTCTCTTCCAGTTGTATTGACTTGTGCGGTACTTTACCCGATGGTTCCCAAAACGAGATAATTATACCCGATGGTTCCCGGGCTGAAAATTGCAATATACCCGATGGTTCCCGGGCAGAAAATTGCCATAACCCGATGGGTCCCGGATATATTATAACAGTGAGTGTATTTTGTGGTGTTGGGTTTGAAGTGTTGGAAAAGATTCCAATTTCCCAAAAATTCAGTCCACATTTTTGTTCCGTTCAATTTCAAAATTAGAGCTTTTCGGATTAAAGGGCTGGAATTCATTATTAAATAATTTATATAAATTAATAATTTATTAATAAATTATTAACAATAAACGAGAGAAATAGATGATTTTTTACGACAAAATTGGTAAAGTTTCCACCTCCCCTCCCCATTTCCGACAAGCTTGAACATGCAAGGCAAGCGTTGCATTGGTAAGCGTTCAATCGGTGTCGACGGTTTTCTGTTCAGTGGTGAATTTTAGTCTCCATTTTGGTTTGTTGAAAATCTAGTTCTCATATTCATACTTCCCCCTCTGTTGTACTTCCCCTCCTTTATACTTCCCCCCTCCTATATTTTTACTTCTCTTTAAGGAAGTATTCGTTGGAAGCTCTTCAAACTAGTACTTCTTTGCCGAAGCGGCTGACTGTTTCTAATGCCATTTTGAGACTAAAAAAATTTAAGAAAATCTGTTCCTAGTTACATCGCTGTTTGTTGTTTTAAAGGCACTTGGTATTAAAATAATGCTCTATATCCCTTCATTGATACCTGCGTTATAAAATAAACACGGGAACCATCGGGTATGTCGCTTTACTAGAAGCGGGAGCCATCGGGTATATTTGATTTGACCTACTTAGTCTCCGGGAACCATGGGGTATCCAACCACTTGTGCATCACCAAAATGTCAACGGTTGACGTTGCTGAATTTAATCAGTATGATGTCCCCGGGGTCAGCAGACACCGCATGTTAGCGGTCTCCTTGTCTTTACCGGTAATTCAAAAGAAACCTTATGAATTTAAATTTCGTGATTTTAATAACATTGACTTAGACTCGTTACTTGACTTCTCTAATAGTCTCAATTGGGCTTACATTTTCAGTATGTCAGACCCCAATGTTATGGTCAATTACTTCAATAAACTGTGTCTTACCTTAATTGATAAATTTGCACCCCTTAAAACGGTCAAATTAAGACAAACACCGCAACCATGGTTTACTCATGTCATTCGCTACCAGATGATTCTCAGAGACAGAATGTACAAAAAATGGAAAAAAACGAGAAACCCTGCTCACTTTGCTCTGTTCAAAAAACTTCGTAATCATTGCACGCATTTGATCAGAGAGGCTAAGGAAAACTTTGTTAAGTCTGAAATTGACTCGGCGGCTGGTGATCCGAAGAATTTTTGGAGGTGTGTAAAACGACTTGGCATCATCAATAAGAACAAAACTGCATCCTCCCCTATTCCTCCATCAGCCTTTTTGGATCATTTTTCCTCTAGAAGTGCCCATCCTGTTCCTATCAATATTCCTGGTTCCTTAGGTGGATTTTCTTTTAAGAATGTTAACGACCTTGAGATCATTGAAGCTATATCGGGGATTAAGTCAAATGCTGTCGGTAATGATGGCATTCCTCTCTCCTTCATCTGTCAAATTCTCTCTTCTGTTCTTCCCTTCTTAACTCACATAATAAACTCATGTCTTACCCAGTCGGTGTACCCTGAAGCTTGGAAGACTGCTGTAGTTATTCCTATCCCAAAGATCTCCTCACCATCTCAGGCTAGGGACTTTAGGCCTATAAGTGTCCTTCCTGCGCTCTCCAAAGTTCTCGAGCGAATTATTCATTCACAGATGTCATCTTATCTATCGATAAATTCACTTTTGGATCCGCTTCAGTCAGGCTTTCGTGAGGGCCACAGCTGTTCCACTGCTTTACTAAAAGTGGTTGAAGATATTAGAGCTGGTGTTGATCAACGACTCTGAACTGTCTTACTTCTTCTTGATTTTTCAAACGCTTTTCCTTCTATTTCTCATGGTATTCTTATTGAAAAACTAATTTCCAGATTCAATTTCAGTTCTTCTGCCTGTGCTCTTATTGCTTCCTTTCTATCTGAGCGTTTTCAGTTTGTCCGCTCCACACTCGGTGACTCTCTGACCGCACAAGTGTATAATGGTGTTCCGCAAGGCTCAATTATTGGCCCTCTTCTTTTTTCTCTTTACATTAATGATATCTCGTCCTCCCTTACTCTCTCCAAGTATCACCTCTATGCGGATGACTGTCAGTTGTACCTGCAGTGCAGTCCTAACGACTTGCCTAAATTTATCCATAAAGTCAATAGCGAAATTGCTAATGTTTGTGCCTGGGCTGATAGGAACTTTCTTGCCTTAAATGCATCCAAAACTCAAGTCATGGTAGTTTATAGAAATGCAATCGATACCACCTGTTTACCGCCCGTTTTAATTAATGGCGTAAAGATTCCCTACTCATCCTCCGTTAAGGACCTCGGAGTTACTCTAGCATGTGATCTTTCGTGGTCACTTCATATCAAAGAGATCGGCCGCAAAACTAATTTCCTTCTTTTCTGCCTTCGTAGTTTCGGCAATGGAATTTCCAGAGAGGTTCGTTTGCAATTGGTTAAAGCTCTAATCTTGCCTCACTATGTATACTGCTGTCCCCTTTTCATTTTTTCACTCTCCTCTGAGGAACGCCATCGCCTCACTGTCTTCTTTAATAATTGTACCCGATATTCCTTCAATATTCCTCTCAGAGCCCACATATCCAACTACTCTCGCAGCATCCTTGGCACTGACTTGCTCTCTTTTCTCAGGGTTATTACTCTTAAATTAATATTTAAAATTATCAATCCTTCTAAGTACCTTTTACCTAATTATTTAAAAATTTTTTCTCTGTCCTCTTCCCACCGTCTATCCCAATCTCGTGCTGACCTTCAGATATTTTATAATTCATTTTCCATTGCTGGAGCCAGAATATGGAACTCCCTTCCTCTTGAGGCCCGTGCCTCTGCCTCGCTAGCCTCCTTCGCCAGGATCATAATGGACCATTTTAACAGTCTTTAGACCTTACCTCTTATTTGCTTCATCTTCTTTTACTTTTCTTCTCCTTTTCCTACTACTTCCTTCTTTCCCCTTCTTAACTTCTCCCCTTTCCGCCCCACCAGTAAAAATTCTAAAAATGTAAAATGTAAATTGTAAATTCTAAAATTGTAAAAATTCTTTTTTTAATTTTGCACTAACGAGCATTAGCTCATCGCAAAATTGTGTAATTTTTATATTGTTTCTTTTTTTTCTGAATAAATTTGAATTTGAATTTGAATTTTAATTTGGATTTTTGCCCAAGAGAGGTCCCTCTAGTAACGGGTGGAAGTATGAAATTTCTCCCTACCTACTAATATGAAAAAATGATAATTTTTTTTTTCACCAAAAATTCTTTCAAAAAATAAGAGGAGTAATTGGTGAAAATCGGACCAACGGTTCGGCCGCAGCAAATTTTTTTAAATTTCAAACAGACATATCTCAGCCACTTTTTCGAAATTCAAAAATCGCTCTCGCTACATTCTTCTTCACCGGCTAAAGAAATTTGTGTCAAAATTTGGTGAAAATCGGTTAAAAATTGTGGCCGTAAAGTGTTCCGGAAAAAAATGCTACGGACGGCCGGCCGGCACCACAGACAAAGTTGAGACCGGTAAAGATCGATTTGACCCTACGTCCTTCAACAAAAACCCGACGTCGCGGCCGTCCGTAGCATTTTTTTCCGGAACACTTTACGGCCACAGTTTTCATCCGATCTTCACCAAATTTTTACACAAATTTCTTTAGCCGGTGAAGAAGAATGTAACGAGGGGGATTTTTGAATTTCGAAAAAATGGCGGAGATATGTCTGTTCGAAATTTTAAAAAATTCGCTGCGGCCGAACCGTTAATCCGATTTTCACCAAATTTTCACCAATTACTCCTTATATTTTTTAAGAATTTTTGGTGCAAAAAAATTGCCACTTTTTAATTACTATTTTTATTAGTAGGGAGAAATTTCGTACTTCTACCCTTTACGAGAGGCACATCCCTAGGCCAAAGAGCCCATTATTTCTACCTCGACACTTAGAAAATTTTTCGAAAAAAAGAACTTAAAAAATTTTCAAAAAAATAAAAAAGAAAAGAAGAAAAAACCCGGAAAAAATTTTTTTTACAAAAAAAAACTTAAAAAATTTTTCGAAAAAAAGAACTTAAAAAAAAAAAGGAAAACCCGGAAAATTTTTCGAAAAAAAAAAAAAATTTTTTTTCGGACAAAAAAAAACTTAGAACATTTAAAAAAAAAGAACTTAGAAAATTTTTCGAAAAAAAAAAAAAAAAAAAAAAAAAAAAAAAAAAAAAAAAAAAAAAAAAAAAAAAAAAAAAAAAAAAAAAAAAAAGCCCGAAAAATTTTTCGAAAAAGCTAACTTGGAAAATTCTCCTTTATACTTTCCCTCCCTACTACATCCCCTTCCTTTATACTTTCGTTCCCTTATACTTCCCCCTCCATTATACTTCCCCGTTCGTTATACTTCCCCTCCCATATTATACTTCCTACTCCGTTATACTTCCCCTCCCACATACTTCCCACTCCGTTATACTTCTCCTCCATATACTTCCCTCCTATATAGATACTTCTCTTTAAGGAAGTTCCCGTCGGGGCCAGCTCCAGACTAGTATTTTTACAGTAATGCAATCTAGCTCTTTGAAACTGCTGAAGCTAGTATGATGCACTGCGGGATTCAACCTACCCTTGTCTCTATCTAACCTTCATAGCTCAGTTGGCAGAGAAATGGGCAAGAAACCCAGAGGTCACAGGTTCCAATCTCACTGGAAGCCTAAATTTCTTCCTCTTCTTAATACCATTAAAATACAATTTTCTTTTTATTGTTTATCAATTTCTTTAAAGCAGGCACGCTTTTCTGGTTTTTGATCTTCCTTTTCATCTTTTTCAGTTAAAACTTTGTCTTCTACAGTCATCGCTTTGCTTAAGTTCTTAAAGAAGTGGATCGGCACAGCGATGGTGTACCAGAAAATTTTAAAAACCATCCTATCCCAGGATGTAATCAAATTATATTTGATTTCATCCAATTGTAAAATCCTGTGTCATATTCCTAAAAAGGAAAATTGTTTTTTTTATTATTTTGTACTACCTTGAATTCTCTTCTGCGACCGAATAGTTGAGAAAAAGCAGAGCTAAGAGATGTCATCAGCCCTGCCGATGCGTCCGCGTTGCCCCAATAACCACCAGAATTCGCCAGCTCAAAAGCAATATAGACTGCATATCCTTTGGCTATTAATTTCAATAAGTTCTTTAGTCTTTCAGGATAGCTTGGACAAATGGGACATGGCGGACATATGCACGGTACTGCTGGATGAATGAAATCGGCTGCGCTTGACAAATCTGTGAAAATTATAAGGAGAATAAGAGAATTGTAATAAATTAGTTTAATTTAAATGTTTTTTGTAAAATTTGAACAGTGTGGTCAGGGCCTTTGACGGTATGGCTGTTGACGCGGGGGGATTGGCGATTTCGTGGTCGTTTCCGCCTTTTTGGGTTTTGTCGCCAAAAAAATAGACTGTGGGGTACTGCTCGAGGTAGCGGAGGCAGTAAGTTTTGTCCCATCCTTGAGGAAAGATGTCGATACTTATTTGACCTCCGATGGCAAAATTGAGACCGTAGTGAATTTTTTTCTTATGTGAAACTCTTGGTGTCTCTATCTAACCTTCATAGCTCAGTTGGCAGAGAAATGGGCAAGAAACCCAGAGGTCACAGGTTCCAATCTCACTGGAAGCCTAAATTCTTTCTTCTTAATACCATTAAAATACAATTTTTATTGTTTATCATTTCTTTAAAGCAGGCACGCTTTTCTGGTTTTTGATCTTCCTTTTCATCTTTTTCAGTTAAAACTTTGTCTTCTACAGTCATCGCTTTGCTTAAGTTCTTAAAGAAGCGGATCGGCACAGCGATGGTGTACCAGAAAATTTTAAAAACCATCCTATCCCAGTATGTAATCAAATTATTTGATTTCATCCAATTGTAAAAATCCTGTGTCATATTCCTAAAAAGGAAAATTGTTTTTTATTATATTTTGTACTACCTTGAATTCTCTTGCGACCGAATAGTAGAGAAACAGCAGAGCTGAGAGATGTCATCAGCCCTGCCGATGCGTCCGCGTTGCCCCAATAACCACCGAATTCGCCAGCTCAAAAGCAATATAGACTGCATATCCTTTGGCTATTAATTTCAATAAGTTCTTTAGTCTTTCAGGATAGCTTGGACAAATGGGACATGGCGGACATATGCACGGTACTGCTGGATGAATGAAGTCAATCGGCTGCGCTTGACAAATCTGTGAAAATTATAAGGAGAATAAGAGAATTGTAATAAATTAGTTTAATTTAAATGTTTTTTGTAAAATTTGAACAGTGTGGTCAGGGCCTTTGACGGTATGGCTGTTGACGCGGGGGTGATGGCGATTTCGTGGTCGTTTCCGCCTTTTTGGGTTTTGTCGCCAAAAAAATAGACTGTGGGTACTGCTCGAGGTAGCGGAGGCAGTAAGTTTTGTCCCATCCTTGAGGAAAGATGTCGATACTTATTTGACCTCCGATGGCAAAATTGAGACCGTAGTGAGCAAAGTTTTTCTGCAACTCTTCCACGAATTTTTTTCTTATGTGAAACTCTTGGTCGAACTTGTCGAATTCATCGCGCTCCTTTTGGCTGCATGATTCCCACAGGGCAGACGTTGATGAGGCCGGTTCTGTACTCGATGAAGGTCCCACGTTTTGCAGGAAGATTTAGTTTGGACATGTAACCCAAGCAGAAGTTGATCAATGATTGGATTTTTCTTCTCCTATGAATGTGGCGATGCTTTCCTCTCCGATGATTTCACCATTCTTCCTAGCGACGACGCCGTTTTCGGAAAGACATAGTCGAAAACTCTTAAGGCCTTCTTCACCTCCATCTGCTCAAGAATCTTCGCATAGTCGGAACCTCCAACCAGTCCAATCGTGCAGATTTTCCTCAGGTTGTTAATAACCGAAAGG
Organism: Orius insidiosus; assembly: GCA_014119065.1. Lineage (NCBI taxonomy): Eukaryota > Metazoa > Arthropoda > Insecta > Hemiptera > Anthocoridae > Orius > Orius insidiosus. The sequence continues at coordinate 48,329 of JACGAQ010001094.1, read as the reverse complement.
GTCTCCGGTTCAACTTTTAAACGCGGTTTTGTCAACGTTCCGTCCATATCAAAAAGACAAATCGTGTCTTCTCTTCCCATTTGAGTTGAGAACGAAGAAACCGAAAAACTAACCGTACGTCAAGAAAGATATCTCGCGAAATCGTACTTTTTGATAACATTAGTTACACATCATCTTATTTAAAAATACACAAACGTCAAGGCGATAAGAGGTAACCTTCTCAGAGTTTAACTTACAGAGCTGCCAGCAAGACGCTCTTGCATAAGGCGAATATGGAGGGTATTCGTAGAAAATTGATAAAATGATCATGAAAATTGTTAAAATTGTTGGGTTGTCCCATCCTGCATAACTGTGTAAAATGAAATTACCTGAATAGCCTTGTTTTTGATGACTTATTGGCGGAGGTATTGGATAAGAAGGCTTGCAAATTTTGACGTTTCCATCCGTTTTGACCGGGAGCTTAAGAAGTCTACATTCGTTCTTTTAAAGTCTCCAGAGATATTTTGGCCAAATTGATTGTCGGAAATCTTGAAGACGAACACATCGTGGGAAAAAAACGCGAAATTTTAACTTCAAAATCTAATTTTTAAAAAATAAACATGTTAGTAAATTGATTTTCACATGTTAAAAAGTTATTGTTTTACCCTATACATACGGGTTTTTGGGGAAGGGTCTAGAAGACCCCGTGGGGTCAATCCGATATACAGGGTGTCCGGAAACACATGGCAAGCGTCTGGGAGAGCGTTAAAAAGTGGTTTTACGAAAAAAAGTTAAATGTAAACCCCCCTTAATTTAAATCAAGAATTTGATGGGTAGTTAAAATCCGCCTGGATATACAGGGTGTCCCAGACACAACCTAACTTCGTTATTTCAAATGAGAACCCCTATTTTTATTTCAGATTCGTAATCTACGCAAAATTTCAAGTAGATTTGAGTACTCATATGACAATTTTGGACAACTTTTAAAAAATGTAGCGTTTTTTGCGCTAAAATCCGTTAAAATTGACCTAGGAGACTCGTTTTTTTTTAATTCCACTTATTTTTTCCCGAAGAATCCAACTGTCTCAAATTGAGCATCTTCGCATTCTGCATCACGAGATTTCGTCGCTAATGGCCTTTTTTCAAGTTAACCCAAATTTTTAGTTCAAAATGGAAATTAGCATTTGTTGAAAGGAATTTTTCTTTCGGACACAAATTTTGAAAGAGACGCGTCTTTTGTTTTTATGCATCAAAAATTAAAATTCCGTCAACAAATCGCTAATTTCCATTTTTGAACTAATTTGGAGTTAAACTTGAAAAAAGGCCATTAGCGACGAAATCTCGTGATGCAGAATGGAAGATGCTCAAATTTGAGACAGTTGGATTCTTCGGGAAAAAATAAGTGGAATTAAAAAAAAACGAGTCTCCTAGGTCAATTTTAACGGATTTTAGCGCAAAAAACGCTAATTTTGACATTTTTTAAAAGTTGTCCAAAATCGTCATATGAGTACTCAAATCTACTTGAAATTTGCGTAGATTACGAATCTGAAATAAAAAATAGGGGTTCTCATTTGAAATAACGAAGTTAGGTTGTGTCTGGGACACCCTGTAATCCAGGCGGATTTTAAACTACACCATCAAATTCTTTGATTTAAATTAAGGGGGGTTTACATTTAACTTTTTTCGTAAAAACCACTTTTTAACGCTCTCCCAGACGCTTGCCATGTGTTTCCGGACACCCTGTATAACGATCTCAACTTTGTCTGTGGTTCCGGCCGGCCGTAGCATTTTTTTCTGGAACACTTTTAAACCGATTTTCACACGTTTTCTTTAGTTTTATCGAAAAACTGTGTAGCGCAATAACTGACGTTTTCTGGGAAATGGTCCTCCAGACCTCGCAGAAGAAAAGATAAGTGATTTCTGATAAGCTTGTCTTTGGTGCCGGCTGTCCGTCCGTTCCGTTTAAAGGTTCTCTTTTATATCTGAGCTGTAGCGTTTCCCCATTTTTTCCCCCATTATGTGTACGGTACTGCCATCTCTTAAGCATAGCTAGCACTCAGATCCCCTTCCAATGAATGGCCTCACTGGTCAATCGACTCATCGTGTTATTCCTAAAAAACCTCCCACCGGTCGCTTCTTTACTTCACAAACAGTTCAGTCTTTCTGTGCCATTAGTACAAGCAAGCAATCAAAAATGGAACATTCCATCGGGAAAATAATGTCATTCAACAATCCGGTCTTCAAAGCTATTTATTTTACTGCGCCGTTTTGATAATTAAGGTACTTCTTATGGTACCTTTGACAGCACGATGGAGATTCTCCAAAAAAGTAGGTATTTTTTAAATTATTTAAAACTAAATATTATCTTAAAACTTATCGTTAAGCTATCTATAAGTGTCGACCTTAAAAATTAATTTTTTTTAAAATAAGATTTTTGTCTTTTAGATAGAAGACAATGACTTTGGGTTTTTCAAGGGCATTATGATTTTCAAAAATTATTTTTCCAGTATTATGTAATCTTACTTTGTCTATTTTATTATAGTGATGGTCTTCTGTGATTTAATGGCTTTTCTATTATTAGATTTTCGCCAACCCTGAAGATGCGCAAATGCAAGGGAGAAAAGCCCAAGTGAAATATGACGATCCCGATGTTGAAAGAGTCCGCAGAGCGCATTTGAACGATTTGGAGAACATCCCGGTCTTCATGGTGGCTGCTTGGTTGTATCTTTTGACGAATCCGAACCCGTGGCTTGCTGTTACACTCATGCGGACATTCGTCCTCGCCAGAATAGCTCACACTCTCGTATATGCTGTCGTCGTCGTTCCTCAGCCTGCCCGCGCCCTCGCGTTTACTGTCGGCATAGGATCACCTTTTACATGGCTGGCGTCGCTCTTGTAGCTTTCATGTAATTTGCAAACTAAAAATAATGCACATAATTTTGTATTTTTAGACAAAAAATTTTTATTTTTAATACCCTAGTTTTTCCTACTGCAAGAAAAAGAAACGCCTGGAGCTGCCCCAGACCGAATCTCCATTTTCGAGAAGTTCCAAAGCAAATGTCATAGTAACTTCTCTTAGAGACCCATCAGGGGTCGGAGTGCACATGGCCCTAATTAACCTCTTCTTTGAGGAAGTTAAAATATTACAAAATGAAACTCGGCTAAATCTACAAAATTCAAATTTACCCTGTGGCTGAGTTTCATTTTGTACACCTAATAAATAAAACTTTTAGGAAATTTAATTCTCTATAAATTTGCACTTAATTATTTTTTTCTAGGATGCACCATTTTCGGAAAATAATTTTTTAAAATAAATTTATCTTCAAAACAGTGCGTCCTAGAGAAAAAATGAATAGAATAAAAATTAAAGAGAATTAAATTTCCAACAGATTTTATTTAGTGCATTTTTTCAATATCTGTAACGGTTTACGATTTACAAGCCTTTAAAAATTAACCTTCTTAACGGTTATACTTCAATAACCTTACACGGAGAAGGTCAACTTTTGATGGACTTTAACGCCTAAAATGTTTAAAATTTGACAAAACGAACTACTAGGTGTACAAATGAAACTCGGCTAAAATCTACAAATTTCAAATTTACCCTGTGGCGAGTTTCATTTTGTACACCTAATAAAAGTCTTCGCCAGGCTACACGGAACGGGCGTCAATACCTCATATCTTGCTAAAGAATCATCAAATCTTTGCTGAAGATCACTTAGCTTTTGCGGGACTTTTCTCCGGATTGTGCAATTTTCCAGAGATCCCGCAGTTGAAGGCTGAATTCAAGGCCAATGAAGATTCCACGATGAGAAGGCATTTTTTTCTTCTCTCTATATTCAGTTTATTCCACAAGTCTTATGTGGTCACCCACCACCACTTGAGTCATCGAGTTCAGCGTCTCTCCACAAAAATCAGTCGTCCCTTATCAAGCTATAAGAGAACTGATCACGTGGAGCAATGCCAAAAACCGAATTTGCAATCGGGGAGGTTTTTTCGTTCGAAAATCCTGCTTTTAAAGTTTATGCTATAACATGCATCCTACTTATTATGAAGATGATCTTGCTCAGTCCTCTAACAGGTTATCAAAGAAAAAAGAATAAAGTAGACCTTTATTTCTTCTAGATACTTAATTTTTTTTAAAGATTTTGGCATCCTGAAGACGCAAATCTATTCAGCGGCTTTAAAATGGAATCCCACGCAGATGTAGATCGTGTAAAAAGGTAAATCCTTAAAAATTAGCACAAATAATTCTTTTCCTTAGAGCCCACCGGAACGATCTTGAGAACATACTTCCTTACTTTAGCAGCTTTTGGATATTTGATGACCGGCCCTTCTAAATATGTCGCCATTTTATGAGGTTGTCTTCACTGTAGCGAGATTCATCCATACCTATGTTTACGCTGTTAACGTCAAACCTCAGCCAGCTAGAGTTATGGCGTGGGCGGCTGGATATGTTGTGACTATTTACATGGCTGTGACTACAGCTATGCATTTCTACTGAGAAAATTTTTTAAAGCAATAAATAGAACAATAACCTTCCTTCTTTTCATGTTTTTTCTTGTAAAATTGACGACTTGAAAGAATCACGTGTTTGTGTAAGAATCTAGCTACAAAACAAAATATAGAATGTCTATTAGGTGTACAAAATGAACTCAGCCACAGGGTAAATTTCAATTTTGTAGATTTTCATTTTGTACACCTAGTAGTTCATTTTTTCAAAATTTTGAACATTTTAGGCCTTAAAGTCCATCAAAAGTTGACCTTCTCCGTGTAAGAAGGTTATTGAAGTATAACCATTAAGAAGGTTAATTTTTAAAGGCTTGTAAATCGTAAACCGTTACAGATATTGAAAAAATGCACTAAATAAAATCTGTTGGAAATTCAATTATCTTTAATTTTTATTCTATTCATTTTTTCTCTAGGACGCACTGTTTTCAAGATAAATTTATTTAAAAAAAAAAATTATTTTCCGAAAATGGTGCACCCTAGAAAAAAATAATAAAGCACAAAATTTATAGAAAATTAAATTTCCTACAATTTTTATTTATTAGGTGTACAAAATGAAACTCAGCCACAGGGTAAAATGGAGTAGATAAACCCATATCATCCCCATTAGAAGTGTAAGTGAAGCTGCAGCTCGTGGAAACTTCCTCAAAAAAGATTAATTTTCGTAAAAACTTATTTTAGGTAGCAAAAATTATGTCTGCCCAGCCAGGGAACGGGCGGGAAAAGCCCGAATTTCTCCTTACAACCAAACAAATATAATAGTTTTGTTCCAACCGCAGTTTGAAACTCCTGGAGCATGTGCAGAAGGATTTGGACGTCAAAGTTGACATCAAATCGTTGGTCCATCAAATCTGAGGTCTTCTGACGTTCAATTTGACGCGTAAATCTTTCTGCTCATGCTCGAGGAGTTTCAAACTTAGGTTGGAACGAAGCTAATATACAGAGTATTTGGTGAAGATCAAACTAATAGTATGGGCCTCCAGGTTTTCAAGATAACAACAAATCGAAGATTCCATTAAAATTGCGGCCATGTTCCTGAAAAAACTGGCGACGGCTCAACAGACAAGCTCTTTCCTGAAAAAACCAGACAGAGGATAATCCAACAGCTTCTCTTTGAGAAGCCTTTTTTTTTGCCAAAAATTCTATAAAACTTATTTTAATGTAATAGACATACAGATAATGAGATACAATAGAATTCTAGTCTTATAACGAACAATTAATAAAAAATATAATAAAAACAAAAAAAAAAGAGACCAACTCCGTGAACATCTTAAAAATAATATGAAATCGAAAATTTTTACGTGATGATAAATTTTTAAAATTTAATAATAATATAATTATTTCAGTCTTAACAAGAATTTTCAGGATGGAGGTCTCTATTGCCTGGCAATGGACTGAAGGGGTTGTTTTTCTAACAAGATTTAAAAAAATGAACTTTTACATTTAGAAAGAATATAAAAAGGAATAATCCAACATCCCGGTATTCTATACCTAATGATTGAGACCCTTGGGGGGCTTAAACACATTTAAATGCATCTATAAATAGAAAATAATACCATCTGAATGAAGAATTTGAAGAGGAAAAACCAATTACCATGAGCTTTCTTCAGTAACTTCTTCAAATGCTGAAATTGGTTCCTGAAAAACTAAAAAAAAGTTAGAATATAAATTAGTAAAATGAATTTTTTACCTTTAACTTCAGATTGAGACACTTCGACATTAGCGACCTCCAATTCGTTTTGTCTTTTTTGTGAATTAATAAAATTTAAATCCTTCGCGTGAGTCAGCCGGTGTCTTTTCATGTCCGACCTGACTCTAAACGATTTTCCGCAGAGGTCGCAGTCGTACGGTTTTTCGCCGGTGTGTATCCGACGGTGGTTCACCAAATATGATGACGCACGGAAAGACTTTTGGCAAAATTCACAAACGTAGTTTTTCTCTCCCGTGTGTATTCGGCAATGGATTATCAACGAGTATTTACGGGCAAAGTTTTTACCGCAGTATTCACACTGGTATTGCTTCGTGTCCGAATGGAGGGAAGTTGAATGATATTTGAGGTCTCCCCATTGTCTAAACCGTCGACCGCAGTCTTCACATTTGTACGGTTTATCACCAGAGTGCATTCTCATATGGACTTTTAATGTGTTGGCAGTATAAAAGCCTTTACCGCAGACCTCGCACTGATGTGGTCGTTTACCCGAATGAGATCGGATGTGATACATGAGGGAGTTACGGTGAAGGAAAGTTCTGGGGCAATGAGGACATTGAGTTAATTTCTTCCGTCGTTTACCAGGCCCAGGCTCATCGAAATCGTCGTTGTCTAAATACGCAGTTTTGAGCACCAAAGGTTGATTCAATTCTGTGATTTCTCCCGAATTCCAGTCTTTATTATCAGGTTCGGGGCTTGCCAAATCTACGACATGACGGAGCCCTTCCATCATATCTTCGGGCTCGCTGAACTCCTCGATTTGTTGATGTTCTTCATTGAGATGAGCTTCGAACGCTTTCTGCTTTTGGAACATTTTACCGCAGAGGCAGCAGCTGATGTTGGTCTCTTCGTCATCTTTGTAGGAAAAAGAAGGATCTAAATCGTAGTCTACGACGGGAGCCTCGATCTCACTTACGGGAGCTTGAATCACACTTGAACTCGCCCCATAATGAAGCTTCAAATGTTCAAAGAACTTCACCTGATTACAACAATCCTCGGAACAAATCTCGCACGTAAACATGTTGAAAAGTTTACTTCAGAATTTTAGCCCTCATCCATACCTGAAAAATAAAAAGTTAGAGAATCCCAGCATATAAAGTAACTACAAAACTTTTATCTATCAGAGCCTTTGTTCAGAGTATCAAATTTCCTCAACTTCTTGATATTTTAACAAACCTTTCTCAAACCATGTGAAACTTCTTTGTTTTGACATATTCTTATTTAAAATGTTAAATAATAATAAAAATATTTACCTTTTGAAAAAGAGTTTTAATTTGTTATGAACATTCACTATTTTAGGTTAAGGTTAGGCAACAGTTGGACAAAAAACAGTAAAAGTAGATGAAGAGATCCTGCTATCTAATCCTGATACTGCTACTCTGTGAGATAAAAGTCTTATTCTTTATTTTTAAAAATTATTTATATAAAACATTTATTATAGTTATAAAGACTTATTTTTTTAGAGTTTTTTTGGTTCTCTAATTTGTTTTTTTGCGATTTTATGAAACCAATTTTGTTTGGAGCAGTTCCCTCTCATGTATTAGGTTCATCTAGAAAGGAAACGTCAAAAACTCGATTTTTCATCGATGGTCTCCCATTTTGATTTTTAGCCGCCAATTTCTGTTTCTCCCTTCTAGAATTTTCATCATTTCTGCATTATAGAAAGGGAATTTGTTTGAAATAAATAACAAAAAATGTACGGTAGTACAGACTTCTCGATAATTTTAACTTCCTTAAAGAAGTTATTGTGATACCCTCCATGTCGGGTTTTTGGGGAGGGTCTTCCGGGGTCCGGAGGGTAAAATCGAATATTGATCTTTACCGATCTCAACTTTGTCTGTGGTTCCGGCCGGCCGGCCGGCCGGCCGTAGCATTTTTTTCCGGAACACTTTACGGCCACAGTTTTCATCCGATTTTCACCAAATTTTTACACAAATTTCTTTAGCCGGTGAAGAAGAATATGACGAGGGCGATTTATGAATTTCGAAAAAATGGCGGAGATATGTCTGTTTGAAATTTAAAAAATTCGCTGCGGCCGAACCGTTTATCCGATTTTCACCAAATTTTCACCAATTACTCCTTATATTTTTAAGAATTTTTGGTGCAAAAAAATTGCCACTTTTTAATTACTATTTTTATTAGTAGGGAGAAATTTCGTACTTCTACCCTTTACGAGAGGCACATCCCTAGGCCAAAGAGCCCATTATTTCTACCTTGAGACTTAGAAAATTTTTCGAAAAAAAAAAAAAAAAAAGAAGAAGAAAGAAAAAGAAAGAAAAACCCGGAAAATTTTTCGAAAAAAAATTTTTTTTGACAAAAAAACTTAGAAAATTTTTCGAAAAAAAGAACTTAGAAAATTTTTCGAAAAAAAAAAAAAAAAAAAAAAACCCGGAAAATTTTTCGAAAAAAACTTTGAAAATTTTTGAAAAAAAATTTTTTTTTTTTTGGACAAAAAAACTTAGAAAATTTTTCGAAAAAAAAAGTTAAAACTTAGACAATTTTTTGAAAAAAAGAACTTAAAAAATTTTTCAAAAAAAAAAAAACCCGGAAAATTTTTCGCAAAAACAAACTTGCAAAATTGTCCTTTATACTTTCCCTTCCTACTAAATCCCCTTCTTTTATACTTCCCCCTCCATTATACTTCCCCCTCTGTTATACTCCCTACTCCGTTATACTTTCCCCTCCGTTATACTTCCCCCTCCCATATACTTCCCCCTCCCATATACTTCCCCTCCCATATACTTCCCACTACGTTTTACGGCCCTTCCGTTATACTTCCCCCTCCTATATAGATACTTCTCTTTAAGGAAGTTTTCGTTGGAAGCTCTTCAAACCAGTACTTTTTTAAAGTTTTAAATTTTTCCAAAGGGAAGTTATTGTATTACCCTTTATGTAAGGTTTTTGAGAGGCCTTTCAGGTTGTTTAGTTAAAGATGTAGAGAGTTTTGCAGACTTTTGTTTATTTGGAAATCTAACGACTGTTTAGCGCATGGGGACAGCTTAGCTGATTTAACGTCTGTTTAGCTGACGGGTCTATCGACTTTTAACTGAAGATTCAGCGTCTGCTTAAGTTTGATCTTGCTCTAATTTGTTAGGCGAAAAAAAAAAAAAGAGTTGCTTTCAAATTTAATTAGCTTTACCTACTTCAATGGTCACGCCGGCCGCCGCACCGCTTCGACTTTCCAATTCTCATTACATTTTGTGTTAAATCAGCATGAAAAATTTATTTTCTGATTCGTAATAAACACTGGAAAGAAAGAAAATAAAGTTAAAACCAGCCGTAAACGAAAGCTTTTTATTAGAAACGGTTCTAAACTTTGGCGTCTTTAAGAGGCTTTGATGTTAAATCAAAAATGTCTATTTTGTGCTTCAAAGGCAAAAGGAAATAAAGTTTAAATTTATGGATTTTTATTATTGTCTAAGTCGTAAAAAATCTATTATTTGATTCGTCTAATTCAAGGAGTTATAGAGAATTAAGTCGGCGCAGCTGGAGAAACCGTGAAGACTTAGAAATCAATTAAAATAGACACAAATTAATTTCTAAATTGAAAAAAAAAACTTTAATTAAAATTTTTTTTTCAAAATTTCACAAAAACAAAATATCTAATTATTTAAATTTTATAAAAATTATTTTAAAAATTGACGATTTTATGAGAAAATAAATTTTTTTTCCAATTTTTTGAAAAAATTATTATTTTATATTTATTTTTCCAATTATTATTACCAATTTTTCGAATAAATTATTATTATTATTTTTATCTTTTTTTTCAACGACTTTTTTGAGTGAATTATATTTTTTTATACAATTTTCTAAAAAAAATAATGATTTTCACAAAAAATTGTTCACAAAAATGTGATTTTCTCACATAAAATCTTAAAAATAAAGGATTTTTTGATAAACTTATTTTTTAAAAAAATCGAGTTCCTCCTTGATATTTTAAAACATCTTAAAGTAGTACTAGTCTGGAGCTGGCCCCGACGGGAACTTCCTTAAAAAGAAGCAACAATATAGGAGGGGGAAGTATAAGGGAGGGCGAAATATTAGGGAGGGGAAGTATAACGAAGGGGGAAGAATAAAGGAGGGGAAGTATAACGGAGGGGGAATTTTTTTCACCAAAAATTTTCAAATTTTTTTTCAAGAATGCTACGGCCGGCCGGCCGACACCACAGACAAAGTTGAGATCGGTAAAGATCAATATTCGATTTGACCCTCCGGGGTCTGGAAGACCCTTCCCCAAAAACCCGACGTGGAGGGTATCACAATAACTTCTTCAAGGAAGTTAAAAAAAATATACAATTTTTTGGAAAGTCGTAAATAAAATATTATGATTACCATTAAAATTGTAAGCGCAATTATGATTACGCTTATGCCCTACTCTGGATAGTTTTAGGAGTACATTTCGTGTGGAAAAAAGAGCATAAGGACTCGGAAGTTTTCTAACTGACCGATTTTAAGTAGGTTCCGTCCATAAACAAGAAGGAGAAATCTGCCCTGATTTTATCATTCCATCATCATTCCTTATCGCATCTCCTGACTAATTCCTATATTAAACTAATCCGCAAAATTTTTTTCGTTATTATTTTTATTATTTATATTTATTTTCAGGTTTCCCTTTCATAAAGCTGAGAACACGGTCCCCACCTGACGAAGAAAGTAAAGGAGATTTAATAGTTTTGCGCTTGAGGGTAGGGAAAGGCGCGGTGGGGAGGACGCCGGAGATCCGAAGAAGAAAGCTGGTCCAGAAACGTGCTACTTCCCGCTCAGTTAACGTGTCGCTCAATTTTCATATGGATACGAAAATCGAAGGTATTTTACACTTTTCTATACTCTTTTTTTGTCACTTTTTCTATTTATCGGCAACCCTCCAGCCGGCTATTTCAATCCATTTAGCTATTTTATACTCACTCTAACGGACTTATTTTATAAATTTCCCATTAAAATACCGTTCTTTTCAATTTTTACGTATAGTCGACCATTAATTTAGTAATGAAAATGCAAAAATCAACGTTCCGAAAAGGTGGGGGTCGTTTTTCGATAAATCGAGCAAAACGGTTTAAAATTTGTGTTTCTTGACCAGAAGATTAGGAAAACCGCCCAAAAAGGGTGTTTTTGGGAAATTTTTTTCTGTTACTTTCCATCCCTCATAGTCTAACTTCCTCAAAGAGAAGTTATTGTGACTCCCCCCCATGTGAGGGCCTCTTGAAAAGAGTATTCCAGAACATGTAGAGGAAAATTGATTTGTGAGGTTGTCTGTGGTGCCGGTTGTCCGTCGGTAGCAAGTTTTCCCGCAGCAAGGGGTGACCGCAGCAAGCAACAGTAGGGAGAAATATGGGGTGTTCTCCCCGGTTCCGTGGAGCCTGGCAGGGCGAAGACTTCAATTTTTTTTTTCGATAGTAGGGACGAAAAAATCAAAAAATTGCGCTACATAGAGGATTTTTCGTCGGGGACAGCACCAGACGTCTTATTCTTAATATAAAAATTAAGATCCTACCTCTGATTTTACGCTCAATTACTCACATTAAACAAAATAAAGGCAAAAAACAAAAGGATCGACACGGATTTCAGTCTCGGTTCAATCTCAACGGTTTCAAAGAGCCGAAATCAGGTCGAGATTTTCCGCCCAAGAAAATTAATCGAATATTTTATGTCGAATTTCCCACCAACGGGCATAGCGCTTTTTCACTGTACAATTGAGAAGTTTAGAAAAAATATGTAAACAAGTTGTTTAACTAGAGGGAGTAGAAAGGATTTAAATGATATCAGAAGTAGGATTAGAACAAAAGGATGCAAGAATGTGTATGTAACACACCATGTAGCATATAGGTTACCGTGTAACTTTTACATCGAAATAGAAAACTCTTTCGGCCACCGTCGACTCATTAACGAGCTCAAGTACACGCAAATTTTCCTCCTTCTTCGCTAACGATCCAAATAAATTTTTTGCAACAAAGGTTTTTTCCAAAGAGAAGTTATTGTATTACTCTCCATGTATGGTTTTTAAGTGAGGGTCAAAAAAAGTGATGGAATTTCCGGCGGATTTCACTTTTTAACCGGAAAAATCGTTCAAAAATTCAGTAAAAATGGATTTTCTATAGGCAAAATAACAAGCAAAACGCTAAGAAATCCGGGAAAAGAGGATTTCTTGGCCAAATAACCGACTGAAAAGGGAGTTTTTTTGGATCAAAAACCGAAAAATCTGCTCAAAAGTGTATGTCTCGGCAAAAAAACTGACAGAAATGCTCATAAATCCGGTCAAAGGGCTGAATTGCCTATAAAACTCTGGAAAATCCGGTAAAAAGGAAGTTCGTTGATCGAAAAACCTTATAAAAACCTCTAAAAACAGCAGAGGAAGAAAGGATTTCTCGTCTAAGTAACCGAAGAAACTCTCAAAATTCCCGTAGAACGGGACGACCGGCAAAACTGGGAATCAGGGAATTTTTACGCAAAAGTCCGGTTTTTGAGAAAGGATCTTCGAAAAAAATTGTGATTTTCACCCATGGTTGTCTATACTGCCGGGCCTCAATTTTTAGGGTATCTTCGTTCAGTAAAAAATATCATTTTTTTTTCTCGAAATTTAAAAAAAATGGCGCAGCTCTTTAATTTTTTTCCAACGTCCTTCGGCAGGTTTTCACCAAATTTTCATCTAATATTTCTTTTTTTGAAAGGAAAAGTTTTATTTTCTTTCTCTCCCATTTCTCTGGGACTAAGAAAAAATGTACCCTCCGTTAATTTATCGTGGGAAGTTCGTCTTTTTTAAATTAAATTATATTCTATAGGATTAACGATGAGCTTATAAAAAATATGGAAATATTTTTCCCAAGAATGACAAATTGCGTAAAGCGAACCTTGGATTTTCCTGGGAAATATTTTTAGGGCACATTGTGACCATAAAAAGTACTAGTTTGAAGAGCTTCCAACGAAAACTTCCTTAAGGGGATATGAGGGTTTTAAGTTGGTTGCTTTGTACATTTTTCGTTGTGAGCAACGGTTTTCGGTTTTTCCCTTCTATTTTGAAAACCGTCGCTCAAAACGAAAAAATGTTCTAAGTAAACGTTGTAGCTACGAAAATTTACTACATAAAATATCTTATTAGTTTTTTCCGTCAGAGCAATATTTTAGGAGATATGAAGGTTTTAAGTATTCAGACAGGCTCTGTAGGATTATTAGTTTTAACCTCATAACTCCTTAAATATTGCTCTTACGCAAATAATAAATAAAGAAATTTTTGTAGGAAATCTTTGTACCTACAACTTTTACTTAGGACATTTTTTTTCGTTTTGAGCGACGGTTTCCGAGATAGAAGGGAAAAACCGAAAACCGTTGTTAACAACGAAAAATTTGCAAAGCAACTCACTTAAAAACCATCATATCTCCTTAAGTATTTCTCTGACAAAAAAAACCAATGAGGTCTTTTTTGTAGGAAATTTCCGTAGCTACGACTTTTACTTATGACGTTTTTTTCGTTTTGAGCGACGGTTTCCGAGATAGAAGGGAAAAACCGAAAACCGTTGTTAACAACGAAAAATTTGCAAAGCCACCAACTTAAATACTTCCATATCTCCTAAAGTATTGCTCTGACGAAAAAAACTAATAAAATATTTTATGTAGTAAATTTCAGTACCTACAACTTTTACTAAGGACATTTTTTCGTTTGTAGCGACGATTTCCGAGATAGAAAGGAAAAACCGAAAACCGTTGTTAACAACGAAAAATTTGCAAAGCAACTCACTTAAAAACCATCATACCTCCTTAAAGAGAAGTAAAATATAGGAGGGGGAAGTACAGTATAAGGGATGGGGTAGGATAAGGGAGCGAATTATAACGGAGGGAGAAGTATAACGGAGGGGGAAGTATTCCTTCCCCAAAAACCCGATGTGGATGGTATCACAATAACTTCTTTAAGGAAGATAAAATATGAAAATATTTTCCCAAGAATGACAAATTCATAAAGCGTACCTTGGATTTTCCTGGGAAATTTTTTTAGAGCACATTTCGACCATAAAAAGTATTAGTTTGAAGAGCTTCCAACGAAAACTTCCTTAAAGAGAAGTAAAATATAGGAGGGGGAAGTATAACGGAGGGGGAAGTATTCCTTCCCCAAAAACCCGATGTGGAGGGTATCACAATAACTTCTTTAAGGAAGTTAAAATATGGAAATATTTTCCCCAGGAATGACAAATTGCGAAAAGGGTACCTTGGATTTTCCTGGGAAATTTTTTTAGAGCACATTTCGACCATAAAAAAACTAGGTGTGGTTTGAACTTGTGGCTTTTATGAATGAAGTTTCAATTTCTTATAACTTTTTATCAGCAAAGCATCAAGGTCGGATTAAAAGGAAGAAGGATGTGTGTTTATTGGGGTCGAGATGGATGAAGCACGTGGATTTAAGTGGGACATTCGATCTTTTCTCTTCGCGCTCAGGTTTTGGATGAAAGTCAAAGGGGAAAAAAGTTTAATTTGCGTTAAAAAATTAATGATCTTCACATAGCGTGCCACTAGAAGTGAAATTTGTCAAGTTCATTGTTACGCGTTTTCCTGGATCATTGTTTATTCGAGGCGGTTTCGGCGGGTCCCTTGGGAACTCCCATTATGTAACTGGCCGGCGCATCTAATCCGATGAGAGGACACCGAACCCGCCAATTCATCCCATATGAAAAGACCATTTTTTTCTCGTATGAAGAGTAAAATCATTAAGAAAAAATGGAAAAATCCGATAATTAACCTGAGTTACAACCAAGCATAAAATGAGCATCTTTACATTTTAATTTATTATTAAATTAATATTAGCTCCAGTTTCTTCATTCCTGAAATTATACTTCTAACTAGCTTATTTCCATAATTAAAGAGTGTTTACTTTTTAAACGAAAAAAGAGGAGAAAATGAGATTGTGTTTATTGGTTTTTTGATGATAAAACCAGATTTTTCTTCTCAATGAAAGCCGTTAGAAACGACTTGATATTGAAAGCTGTCGTATTGTGTACGATTTTAAAACTAGGTTATAGAAACAAGGGACAAGTTAAATGTCACTTATATGTACATATACCACAACGGCTTTGATATGAGGAGAAAGGTTGTCTATCAGGAATGGATAAAGGGAACGGAGAAAACCATTTTCTTCGATTATAAGAAACCTGTTTAGGGAAATTTTCTGATTATCGGGATACGTGAAGGGAGGGAGGGAAAAATATACAGGGTGTCCGGAAACACATGGCAAGCGTCTGGGAGAGCGTTAAAAAGTGGTTTTACGAAAAAAAGTTAAATGTAAACCCCCCTTAATTTAAATCAAAGAATTTGATGGTGTAGTTTAAAATCCGCCTGGATATACAGGGTGTCCCAGACACAACCTAACTTCGTTATTTTAAATGAGAACCCCTATTCTTTGTTTCAGATTCGTAATCTACGCAAAATTTCAAGTAGATTTGAGTACTCATATGACAATTTTGGACAACTTTTAAAAAATGTCAAAATTTAGCGTTTTTTGCGCTAAAATCCGTTAAAATTGACCTAGGAGACTCGTTTTTTTTTAATTCCACTTATTTTTTCCCGAAGAATCCAACTGTCTCAAATTTGAGCATCTTCGCATTCTGCATCACGAGATTTCGTCGCTAATGGCCTTTTTTCAAGACGTTAGAACCCAAATTTTTAGTTCAGAAATGAAAATTAGCACTTGTTGAAAGGATTTTTCTTTCGGACCATAAATTTTGAAAGAGCTACAGCGTCTTTTGTGTTTATGCATCAAAAATTAAAATTCCGTCAACAAATCGCTAATTTCCATTTTTGAAGTATGGAATTTGGAGTTAAACTTGAAAAAAGGCCATTAGCGACGAAATCTCGTGATGCAGAATGCGAAGATGCTCAAATTTGAGACAGTTGGATTCTTCGGGAAAAAATAAGTGGAATTAAAAAAAAAACGAGTCTCCTAGGTCAATTTTAACGGATTTTAGCGCAAAAAACGCTAAAATTTGACATTTTTTAAAAGTTGTCCAAAATCGTCATATGAGTACTCAACTCTACTTGAAATTTTGCGTAGATTACGAAAATGAAATAAAAAATAGGGGTTCTCATTTGAAATAACGAAGTTAGGTTGTGTCTGGGACACCCTGTATATCCAGGCGGATTTTAAACTACACCATCAAATTCTTTGATTTAAATTAAGGGGGGTTTACATTTAACTTTTTTTCGTAAAACCACTTTTTAACGCTCTCCCAGACGCTTGCCATGTGTTTCCGGATACCCTGTATACTGTAGAGGACGCCCAAACGTTAAAATTGATGTTTATTGAACAGAAGATAGGAAAAACGTTTAAAATTTCAATAAAAGAACGCTTATTTGGTGAAGTCGGTGTTTCGACCAGGTCAAGAAAAACATCAGAAAAATAGCCATTTTCCCTAAAAACTGTGGAAAACGAGGAGGTATCTCGAGTTTTGGACAAGATATTGAGGACCAAGCCCTCTGGGGTCGAAAATGCCGACAAAAGGGGTACTTGGGAGATCGGGCGGCCAGTCTCATCAATGCGCAAATTTGATGGTTTTACAAAAAGAAAGAAAAAAGAAAGTGTAGATAGACAAAAGGTGGGGAAATCTGGAAGAGTGATCGCCTAATGGGATTTAAAACTAAACTGTCCGGCTTTTCTTAATTGTCTCTCATTACAAAAAAAAAGCAAAGAACTTTCTCGGTTAAATTGTCTAGTAAATAAGTTCGTAATGTTGTTTTTCATGTTCAACACTCTGTTTTCTGGTCTATGAGGAAGCAATCGTTGTTCATACGGTTAATTTAATGCCTCTTGTAGTGCAATGAGGAAAGAGCCGATGGCATCAAAACGGTAGTACATAGCTTTAAAAAAAATTGTAATATTGGGGTTTCCGAGCCAAAAAGCCGAGAAAACTAGCCAAAGTTTGTTGGCCACAGGAAAGCCCCTGAGAAACTTCAGGCGTGCTTTTATGAAGACCTTGCTAACGAAAAAACAAATTGGCGAAAAAGTACTAGTTTGAAGAGCTTCCAATGATAACTTCCTTGAAGAGAAGTAATAATATAGGAGGGGAAGTATTAAAGAGGGGAAGTATAATGGAGGGGAAGTATAACGGAGGGGGAAGTATAAAGGAGGGGAAGTATATCGGAGGGGGAAGTTTTTTTTCTTTTTCAAAAAAATTTCCCTTTTTTTTTATTTTCCGTGTTATTATTTTTTGTCGAAAAATGTTCTAAGTTTTTTTTTCGAAAAATTTTTCAAATTTTTATTTATTTACCTAATTTTCCGAGTTTTTTTTTTCGGAAATTTATCAACTTTTTTCAAAAAAAAAAAATTTCCGGTTTTTTTAATTTGCGCTTTTTCTTCTGAAAAATTTTCTGATTTCTTTTTTAGAAGGTAGAAATAAAGGGTTTTTTGCCCAAGAGAGGTCCCTCTCCTAAAGGGTGGAAGTATGAAATTTCTCCCTACTGAAGTGTTAATTAATGTTTACAAAAATGATAATTTTTTTACACCAAAAAATTGTTAAAAATATACGGAGTAATTGGTAAAAAGGTGAAAATCGTACCAACGGTTCGGCCGCAGCGAAATTTTTTAAATTTCAAACAGACATATCTCCGCCATTTTTTCGAAATTCGAAAATCGCCCTCGTAACATTATTGTTACCAACTAAAGAAAATTTGGTGAAAATCGGTTGAAAACTGTAGCCGTAATGTGTTCCGGAAAAAAATGCTAGGGCCGGACGGCCGGCCGGCACCGCGGACAAAGTTAAGATCGGTGAAGATCAATATTCGATTTGACCCTCCGGGGCCTGGAAGACCATTCCCAAAAACCCCGATGGTATCACAATAACTTCTTTAAGGAAGTTAATATGTGATGAAATGGGGTCCTTTTTCAAAATATCCTTGTGACGATTAAGACATAGGTTTATCATGATTAGGAGACACGCTATATGATTGTGAATTAAAAATGAAATATTTATATTTTTTCCTCCTTGGTCATTTTGACGGATGGCCCACGTCGAGGCTTCCGCCATATTGCCCAACCTGGTGTCTTCTGCAAAGTCCAGGATTTGGGGTAAATGCGGTCTTCGCATAGGATTAACCTCCTATGAAAAGTTTCTCGTTATCTGTGAAACATTTTTGGACCTCAAAAATGAATAAAACGTCAATTTAAAAAAATCACCCATGGAGATCTCTACAATGACTACTTTTTTGAAGAAGTTAAGTCGAAACGTTTTTTATGTTGGAGATATTTTTCTTTGTATCTTTAATAGTTTCTTTTGACAGAGAACTGTCACAGTTCCCTACGTGATCCTATTTAGAATCCTTTCCTTTTCCTCGCCTTTAGTTTTCATTTAAAACCGAAAATCCAATTTCTCCAGCGGTTTCGGAAGATTCGGTAAAGGGTGGATGCGGCGGTTTTTGTGGACAAATCCTCCCGGAACGCCCGAAATCACTTTTGTTTCATGAAGTAAAAGTTGTCTGTAGGCAAATTATTTAAGACGTTATAAAAAATGGCGTTATGGTTAATAATTTACCTTATATAAAGAGCAATGAAAGCCGTCTAGTGCGTTTTAAAGGATATTGGTAACTGTTACACAACCTGGGTTTAAGAGCATAAAAATCCTTTAATTGCCAGGAAGGGAAAACGGGTGTCAACCTGCCGTTTCCGATCATTTTTACTACAAAACGATCTGATTGAATCTTTTTTTCCTTATTTTGACTTTCTATGTCTTTTTAAGTCGAGTCCCGTTTCCCCCCTCGAATGTCCGGACTTCCTGCCCATCGGGCGCACCCCCTTCGATCTTACGACGGAGAAAGTGAAAGACGTCGACAGTCTCGTGATGGGGTTGATACTGGAAGGGAAGCACAGATGTATCATCGGTCCCTTGATTAACAATACGAGGTATGAGAAAGCTCCATTGCATCATTTAACAATTTTTTTCTTCAGTTATGCCTCGTTATTTAAACGAACCTTTTGGCCGGGAATTACGCTTTAAACGACTTATTTAAGGTTTTACTTTTACTTAAGTGTCAATCATCTATAATTTCCAGTTGTTTTAATGACTCAATTCCTGTATTAAATGATTTTTGGACGCAAAATCGATGGCGTCAATGATTGAAGAGGGCCCCACCTTGTTAAAGCAATCCAATACAATATTTTTAAAATTTTACAAGCGCTTCCCTCCCAGGAACAACATTTTTGATCGCCTTCCTCGCATTTTCAGCCTAGAGAAAACCTTCTGTCCCGATTTTTCCTCACTTTCGGAAAACATCTTTTTAGGGTGTATCAATTATTAGGTGTACAAAATGAAACTTAGCCACAGGGTAAATTTGAATTTTGTAGATTTTAGCCGAGTTTCATTTTGTACACCTAGTAGTTCATTTATTCAAAATTTTAAACATTTTAGGCGTTAAAGTCCATCAAAAGTTGACCTTCTCCGTATAAAGAAGGTTATTGAAGTATAACCATTAAGAAGGTTAATTTTTAAAGGCTTGTAAATCGTAAACCGATACAGATATTGAAAAAATGCACTAAATAAAATCTGTTGGAAATTTAATTTTCTTTAATTTTTATTCTATTCATTTTTTCTCTAGGACGCACTGTTTTCAAGATAAATTTATTTAAAAAAAAAAATTATTTTCCGAAAATGGTGCCCCTTGAAAAAAATAATTAAGTACCTACAAAATTTATAGAAAATTAAATTTCCTACAATTTTTATTTATTAGGTGTACAAAATGAAACTCAGCCACAGGGTAAATTTGAATTTTGTAGATTTTAGCCGAGTTTCATTTTGTACACCTAGAGTTCATTTTTTCAAAATTTTGAACATTTTAGGCGTTAAAGTCCATCAAAAGTTGACCTTCTCTGTGTACGAAGGTTATTGAAGTATAACCATTAAGAAGGTTAATTTTTAAAGGCTTGTAAATCGTAAACCGTTACAGATATTGAAAAAATGAACTAAATAAAATCTGTTGGAAATTTAATTTTCTTTAATTTTTATTCTATTCATTTTTTCTCTAGGACGCACTGTTTTCAAGATATATTTATTTAAAAAAAAAAATTATTTTCCGAAAATGGTGCATCCTAGAAAAAAATAATTAAGTGCAAATTAATAGAGAATTAAATTTCCTACAATTTTTATTTATTAGGTGTACAAAATGAAACTTAGCCACAGGGTAAATTTGAATTTTGTAGATTTTGGCCGAGTTTCATTTTGTACACCTAATATTTGGCTGGGCAAACTGAAATTTCGTTGATAGGTGTAAGCCTTTTTTTTTTTCTGAAGACCTAGGATTAACAGTTTGACGGCCAAGACCAATAGGATTGCAGAAAGTGAATAAAGAACACCAGGGATCTATGGATTATACACATTTGATTTTTGAAAATGAGTTTCTCCGGCCTATTTGTCAAGTAATAATTTTCTGGAAAAGGACTCACGGAAGATCTCTCAATTACCGTGATAATGGCGACATCTACGGTGTAGGAACCTGACGGAGATGATGATCCTCGCGAGTGGGTCGTCTTTCCTCCTCTGGAACGGTGATGCACCAGTTCACATTTCGAAGAAGAAAAAGGGTCTTTTACGACCTTGGATATTTGAGATTTTTCCCAAATGGTCATTTCGGTTAATGCGGCGTGACGGTCGTTTTCACCTTCGAGGATCCAATAAGATAACACCTGGGAAAGTAAAAAGAGTTTAATCGTCTGCCCAACTGTTTTAAAGACCCCATGGCTTTATCCCCTTCAGCGAAAGGACTTCAGTTTCGTAGAACATTTACCCACTTAATGTCAACGCTTTGGTAGTTAAATTCTCTGAAATGTAGCGGGTGTCACGGGACACGGTTGTCGGCCCCCACCCGCATCCGGATCCGCAGATTTGACGTCGAAAAGCGGAGGCGCGAGTCAGTGACTCGTCGAAACTCGGATGTGGAATAGGACAAGTCGAATGTGCGGTTACCGAATGAGCTCGTGTGGTTTCAAATGCCAAAACCTTACGGACACCACCTCGAGCGATGGAAGGTTCGAAGGCTTTACATTCAAGCACCTCCAGTCAACTTCGAAGCTATTGTTTTACCTTCACTAGTCGGGTTTTTGGGCAAGGGCCTTCCAGAACCCCGTAGGGTCAAAATTATGAATCCATACCGATCTCTACTTTATCTGTGGTGTCCGGTCTCCATAGCATTTTTTCCGAAACTCTTAATAGCCACAATTTTCAACCGATTTTCACCAAATTTTCACACAATCTTCCTAAATAATTGAACAAGAAATGAACCTGAGCAATTTTTGATTTGTCCAATTTTCACGAAATTTTAACATCCTTTATACTTCCCCCTCTATATATTCTCTCCCATCGGGGCTAGCTGAAACCTAGCTCTTTTACTACTAAATCAAACTATTCTTTCTTAATTTCCAATGTCATGTTGCATTAAACTTCCCTCAGTAAATTATCAGAAAGGAAATTAGGCATAAATTAACATAAAAAAACACCGTCCAATTAAAGTTTTCTTAAAAAATCGTGACAGAATAAAACCCTCACGGTTTTTAACTAAAAAAAAAGAACTTTCATTTTAAATAAACAGTTAGAAAAAGAAGAGGAACATGCTTCGGGTCAAAACAGGTTTGAAAAACTGGGTGAAAGTTTTTTTTCCTCTTATTTGTTGCTTATCTGTCAAAAGTTGAAAACCAATCAACCCATTAGAAACGGAAAGTTTCGTTTTTTTATTGTTTTAAAATTTTGTTTGACCTTAATAATGTTGGTTATCTGAGGTGTAAGATATGTCGTCTAATTAGAAATAACTGTTCGGTTACGCTTAAAAACTTGAAGATGAGTTAAGTCTTTATTTTTCAATTTTTTGATGTCCCCTTTTGTACTTGTTCTACTTGTGGTTTGTCAGTCAAAATTACTCTGTCTTATGTTGGCAACAGTGGCAAGAATTTGCTTTTCTGGAACTTTCAAAGGCCGTATTTTCACCCTTCATCCCACTCCCGTTTCTTAAAAGTCCATATTTTTCTACAAATTCAAAATTACTCTGTCTTATGTTGGCAACAGTGCCAAGAATTTGCTTTTCTGAAACTTTCAAAGGCCGTATTTTCACCCTTCATCCCACTCCCTTTTCTTAAAAGTCAATATTTTTCTACAGCTCCAAAATTAAACTGTGTTATGTTGGCAACAGTGGTAGTACTTCTCTTTTCTGGAACTTTCTATGGCCGAATTTTTACCCTCCTTCGCACGCCCTTCTCTTAAAAGTCCATATTTTTCTACAACTTCAAAATTTAACTGTCTTATGTTGGCAACAGTGGCAGCACTTCTCTTTTCTAGAACTTTCCAAGCCTGGAATTTTTTTTTTCCAAAAATTTAAATTTCAGCAGAAAATCGTCCTATTTATTTTTGTGAGTTAATGAATGCTGTTTTTTTAGAATTTTAAGCTTTTTTTCCGGGCTGTTTTTCGTAAAAACTCCTTTTTACCTGATTTTTGGGCGTTTTAATAAAAGTTAGCGTAATTTCGCCCCCCTTATTTAGGAAGATGTCTTTATGCCTACGTTGACCACTGACCCACGAAGGTGGATTTTAAAAGATAACACCTTAAAGTTGTAAAAATATTTTTTTAATATAAAAGAAATTCCTTTCCATTTTTTTACACTCTTCAAGTTGGTGGAAATAATTAATGATTTCTAAATTTTTAATTAGTTTATTACGAGAACTGCAACTTTTGATTGTGATTAAGTTTTGCTCGGGTGCAGAATTTTTCATGTTTTTTAAAAAGTTTTTGAGGATTTCGTCTTTTTAAACCGGAAAGATGGGTTTTGAGTGAGAGGATTTTAGGATTAACATAAAATAATGTGCATAAAATATGACTTTCTTCTGCTCGTTTTGCGTAATACTTTCTAGTATCATATTATGCGACAAATTAGAGCGAATTTCGAAGGTCGTCTTAAGGTAAACGGGCGTGAAAGGTGTTAAACGGCACCTGATACAACTTTCACTCCGTGCGGGCTTCCATAGCGGAGGCGAAAGTCATCGGCGGTGATCATCCCGTCATCCCGCCGAGTTCAACGGTGGAGAAAACTCAACTTAATCCTCGGGCAACGATTAAAAGAATAAATAAGTTGTAAAAGTCCGCTTGGGGATGAAATACGGCTCTGGTAAGCCTCATCATGTTTGAAAGTTGCCGGGAGCCGATTTCATATTTTCAAAGGAATAAAAATCTATATGCTTAGAAGATAGGACACTGAGTGGCTGTTCAGCCGAAAACATAACTGACGCTACGATAGTTTTTTTTTGGTTTCTTTTGACGAGAAAAAATACAAAGAAACGTACGTGGTGCAATTTACCGATCTCAACTGTCTAGAACATTCTTCTCCTGTAAAAAAAAAGAAGGAAAAGAGGTACGAAACAACTAGAAATGAAGAGATGCAATAACGCACCCTACGATTTTAGCCCTACGCCAATAATTCTCACACTTTCGACTTTCTTTACTTCATATCACGTTTTTTTCCCACTCTTACTTTCGTCGATGTTTTTCGACTCAACCGTACAAGTTGGCCGGTCATAAGCCCGATATGAGATCTTTTACATGCACCTTTTGTTCTTTTTTATCGGCGTAAATGTTCCATGTTTTATTCATTCACCTACATCAATTTTTTAGAGTTTTCCGGCCTCAAGTTTTATGAAAAGATTTTTTTTAACAGTTTCTTTATTGGTCAATACTTAAACGGCATGGAAAAGAAAGAAGAATGAAGAAAACGACCGGTTTCGTCCTATACTTCAGGGGGACATTATC
Source organism: Orius insidiosus (assembly GCA_014119065.1). Taxonomy (NCBI): domain Eukaryota; kingdom Metazoa; phylum Arthropoda; class Insecta; order Hemiptera; family Anthocoridae; genus Orius; species Orius insidiosus. Next base: position 24,385 of record JACGAQ010001094.1, on the reverse strand, counting down.
TTTGTTCCAACCGCAGTTTGAAACTGGTTTGAAACTCCTGGTGCATGCGCAGAAGGATTTGCACGTCTAATTTGACGTTAGATGACTTGAGAATTGACGTCCAAATCCCTCTGCGCATGCTCCTGGAGTTTTAAACCAGTTTCAAACTGCGGTTGGAACAAAGCTAATATCTTTGTGTTGTATTACCCTCTATGACCGGATTTTGGGAGGACAAGCGACTGTACTATATTCACTAAATCGTTTCGTTAGTTCTAACACCGGCTATCTCAATTTTTATTTTGTGTTTGGCATTGTTTCTGATGGCAAATTTTGTGGAGAATCGAATTCCGTTGGTAGTTTAACCCTACTACCAACAGAAAACGCGTAGTTGGCTAAGTCATTTTTTATCAATTTTGAGTTTGGCATTGTTTCTGATAGTAAATTTTGTGGAGAATCGAATTCCGTTGGTAGTTTAACCCTACTACCAACAGAAAACGCGTAGTTGGCTAAGTCATTTTTATCAATTTTGAGTTTGGCATTGTTTCTGATAGTAAATTTTGTGGAGAATCGAATTCCGTTGGTAGTTTAACCCTACTACCAACAGAAAACGCGTAGTTGGCTAAGTCATTTTTTGTCAATTTTGAGTTCGGCATTGTTTCTGATGGTAAATTTTTTGGAGAATCGAATTCCGTTGGTAGTTTAACCCTACTACCAACAGAAAACGCGTAGTTGGCTAAGTCATTTTTATCAATTTTGAGTTTGGCATTGTTTCTGATAGTAAATTTTGTGGAGAATCGAATTCCGTTGGTAGTTTAACCCTACTACCAACAGAAAACGCGTAGTTGGCTAAGTCATTTTTGTCAATTTTGAGTTTGGCATTGTTTCTGATGGTAAATTTGGGGAGAATCGAATGCTGTTGGTAGTTTAACCCTACTACCAACAGAAAACGCGAAGTTGGCTAAGTCATTTTTTGTCAATTTTGAGTTTGGCATTGTTTCTGATGGTAAATTTTGTGGAGAATCGAATTCCGTTGGTAGTTTAACCCTATTACCAACAGAAAACGCGTAGTTGGCTAAGTCATTTTTTATCAATTTTGAGTTTGGCATTGTTTCTGATGGTAAATTTTGTGGAGAATCGAATGCTGTTGGTAGTTTAACCCTACTACCAACAGAAAACGCGAAGTTGGCTAAGTCATTTATTGTCAATTTTGAGTTTGGCATTGTTTCTGATGGTAAATTTTGTGGAGAATCGAATGCTGTTGGTAGTTTAACCCTACTACCAACAGAAAACGCGTAGTTGGCTAAGTCATTTTTTGTCAATTTTGAGTTTGGCATTGTTTCTGATGGTAAATTTTGTGGAGAATCGAATTCCGTTGGTAGTTTAACCCTATTACCAACAGAAAACGCGTAGTTGGCTAAGTCATTTTTTATCAATTTTGAGTTTGGCATTGTTTCTGATGGTAAATTTTGTGGAGAATCGAATGCTGTTGGTAGTTTAACCCTACTACCAACAGAAAACGCGAAGTTGGCTAAGTCATTTATTGTCAATTTTGAGTTTGGCATTGTTTCTGATGGTAAATTTTGTGGAGAATCGAATGCTGTTGGTAGTTTAACCCTACTACCAACAGAAAACGCGAAGTTGGCTAAGTCATTTTTTGTCAATTTTGAGTTTGGCATTGTTTCTGATGGTAAATTAATTCGTATTTTGGCTCTCCTGAAAACCTAGGAAAAATGAGATTGTTAGAACTATCGCGACGAAATATTCCTTATATCTAGAATTTATTTTTAAAAAATTTTTCGATTGAAGGGAGAAATTTTGCTGCTCACTCCCGTTCCGTGTGGCCTAGCTGGGCGAAGACTTTCATCTTTTCTACCTTGATACTATCTGTTATCTCAGTTTAATTTTGTATGTCATCACCGGAATGACGGCATCCTCAATCAATGTTTCAATCACTTAGAGATGAACGGATTCATGTAACTAATCAATGATTAGGAAGTAACCGAGCGAAAGAAATTTTTCTTGCATGAATCTCCCCTTCATGGCTAGTTAAATCAAAAACTAGTAAGAAATCGAATTATGACCGCAATCACTTTCTAAGCGAAAATGGCAAAAAAAAGTAGAACATTTTCAAAAACTTTTGGGGAGGAAAAAAAAATTGACATAAAAGGTTATTTCTGTGTGTTCTTATAGCAAGGTTGTAAATAAAGGACCCGTTACATCTCACGTATTACGAGAGGGTTTAAGGCTACGGTACACCAATAACCGAGCATGTAAGAAAAGCTCCACATTACAAATCACTGTGACGAGACCTTTTTTTCTTCAGTCCGGAAGCTGAAGTAAGAAATTCTGACCCGGAAAAATTGTTTTTGATGAGAAGAAAGTCTAGAACAATTTTTCTGTAAATATCAAAATTGGAGTAAACTCGAAGGGTGTTGATTGAGGCAGAAAGAAAAAGTGGTCATTTTCTTTGATTCATTTTAAACGACCAAAAAAGGGGGACTCAAATCATAGATCACGGTTGAAGATTTGCTGAAAATGTACGGAGAAAACTTTAAAACGCTCCGTTGACCCTTTTAAGTCACGACTTGTTAAACCAGACGTTCACACTCACTAAAATTCAACTTTGCATATTTTTCGCCATAAATTATTGTTATCGTTACGTTTTTTGACCAAAAAGAGAAGGCGCAATAGTTGAAGACGTCTGATTAGGAATATAGACTTTCCCCTCCGACATCTGACCCCGGGAAAGTGACCATGTTCGATTTGTATAAAAAGTACATATAAAGTTTATTCAAAAAATGTGCTAAAACTTTCTCTTGTAATACGTCAAACAAACATTTCGTATCTTCTTCTCTGTCAATGTAACCTCCGACAAAGTAATTTCTCCTGGTAGGCCAGGCAAGACGAAAGAGAGAAAAAATTGAAGTTTTTCTAGTTTATTCCGATTATCTGAAAAACCGTTGCTCAAAACGAAAATGTTACTAAACACAAAATTATAGCTGACAAAATTTTCTACAAAAATGTACTTAAGCATTTTTCACTTAAGACCTATAGTTTAGGACCTACGAGGTTTTAAAGTTTGTACGTTAGAGAGAGACCTTTAAGTTTCGTTTAGGGATAAAAAATATGATTATTTCATGTCTGAAAATTGTTGTTTTTTTGTATCAAAAACCGGTCCTCTAAAACACGAGCTACAACTCAGCGTTTGGAAGTCTGGTTCCGTTAGACCGTTACGATTTAGCGTTCAGAACCTTCAGATCCACGTATTTCCATATTATTTCATAATGGTAGCACTAAGCTACTTTTATAATATCAGGAGATGATTTCTGGTTTTTTTGAACTGCGTTTTACAGACACCAAGGTCATTCCAGCTGGAAATTACTCTTTCTCCAATGTTGGTTCAATTTGTCGAGAGCAGGAAACTCTGCTTGCCTAAGATCATTTTTTGGGAAGGTCATTCTATCGGAAATCCGGTCGAATGATGGTTCAATCTTAACCAGTGAGCAGAATTTGCTAGGCTCATTTTTCGACCAGTTCATTTTCGATATTGGGTCCTTATCTTTGTGGGCTGTGTGAAATTCCTACCGATATTCTCATATTCATTGTTCTAAATCGATGAAATTATTCAAATATGTCGAATCTCGCACCTGACTGAAAATCTAGTTGATTGGAGTTCCACTCTGATTGTTAATGCAACCAGAGCGACTGGCAGTTATTACCCCTGCGCTTTTAATATTTTATGATTCAGACAAAAATTTAGTGTTCCCACAGTTTTTTGAAGAAGAAAATATTCTAATGGAGGTAAAAGCTTGGATGAGATAGCGAGAAAAAAGATGAGGGGGAGAAAAGATAAACCGCTAGGCGACACGGCGTGAAAAAAATTGTCCTTTCACTTTCGTTCCTTTAGACCGGTCATTTCGTTCGTCAAATTTCAATTTGCATCGATGCTTTCACAGTTTTGTTTTTTGCAGAGACGGAGTGGCATCAGTAGTACGGTGGCTTCTCTGGGAAGCGGAAATGCCATCATTGGAACCGAGCCCGAATGGCGCCCTTGCTCTCCATTACGCGGCGGCGAGGGGTTGCCTCGACTGCGCCAGGCTTCTAGTCGACACAAGTACAGGCCTAACGTAAGTTAAATCATGAGAACGGTGTCAGTAAACGCACCGCAGAAAAACATTAAGAGACGGATGTCATAGGGTAAAATGAGATGTGGTTTGTATATGGAGCGGAGATGAAACGGGACAGGCTCTCGGTTCTAACGGGAAATTACTTACCCTTTCATCAGACCTTGTCTATGGCAATCAGATTTAGTCAAATTAAATTTTTTTAGTGCGAACACTCAAATGGAGAATGACGTCACACCAGTTTATTTGGCCGCACAGGAAGGTCATTTGGAGGTGCTTAAATTCCTCGTTTTGGAAGCCGGAGGTTCGCTTTACATCAGGGCGAAAGACGGCATGGCTCCTGTACACGCCGCAGCACAAATGGGCTCACTTTCTTGCCTCAAATGGATGGTAAAATTATCACATTTTAAGGGTTTTTCTCTATTTCAATTTTTAGATCGACGATCAAGGAGTAGATCCGAATTTGAGAGACGGAGACGGCGCGACTCCTCTTCATTTCGCCGCTTCACGAGGACACGTCGACAGCGTCCGATGGCTTCTCAGACATGGCGCCCTCCTCCTTCAAGACAACTATGGGAAAAGTCCGATCAACGACGCCGCCGAAAATCAACAGATGATGGTAAAAATGCGATTCATCCCGGCCCTTCATTCCCAGGGCATTGTCCTCAACAAAACCCTCCCGAAATTGATTAGATTCCGTCCCGTATCAAGAATAGACAATAATTTTACTCCAATCAAAAAATTGTGAATACAACCACGATCACTGACCCACTAAGGCCGGTTAGAATACTAATACTAATTTTTTTTAATTCTAGTGTCTCAATGAACTTGTTCAGCATGGTACTAGTCCCGACTACAGCGAAGACGCCCGGAGATACGGACGGTTCCATGGATGCACGTGCCGAATATCCGACCCAACAAACCGGGTAAGAAACAATTGTTTTTAAGTATGGCTCCAAAATGGCGGAGATCTGTCTGTCTAAAGTTTCTTTTTGCGCTACGCTCACACTATTGGTCCGATCTTCTAATTTTCACCAAATACTCCGGGTAGGGGACTTTTTCGATTGTAGGGAGAAATTCGTCATAATTGCTCCGCTGCGCCAACTTCAGTAAACAGAATTAGGCAAAAAAAAATACACGCCCGGTCATTCCCTAAATATCACTTTCTTCTACTCACGGACAACTGGACAAAATTGCTTTCTTTTTAATACGAAGCCCAGCGTAGATTACAGTATTTAAGAATTCCCATAATTTGTCCACTCCCGGTGGCGAGGGGTGGTGGGGCAATCAAATTAAACAATGGAATAACAAGCTTTCACTTTTAGGCCTCCTTGATCATTTTTTTCGTTGTTTTTTATATGTTAATTAGAAAGGAAACGGTAAAGTTCAGGAAGTGACGGAAAAAAAATTCATTATACAAGGAATCTTCTCTAAATCAAACCTGATATGAATGTAACAGTGGCAAAATATTCATAACAGTCACCATTGAGTAACTTCCTAGATTTGCGAATGTTAACTTTTTAATTATCTTCGTGGGTTAGTGGTCAAACTCCGACGTCGTCCTGGGGCTTTTTAACTTCCTTAAAGAAGTTATTGCGATACCCTCGACGTCGGGTTTTTGGGGAAGGGTCTTCCAGACCCCGGAGGGTCAAATCGAATATTGATCTTTACCGATCTCAACTTTGTCTGTGGTGCCGGCCGTCCGTAGCATTTTTTCCGGAACACTTTACGGCCACAGTTTTCATCCGATTTTCACCAAATTTTTACACAAATTTCTTTAGCCGGTGAAGAAGAATGTAACGGGGGGGATTTTTGAATTTCGAAAAAATGGCGGAGATATGTCTGTTTGAAATTTTAAAAAATTCGCTGCGGCCGAACCGTTAATCCGATTTTCACCAAATTTTCACCAATTGCTCCTTATATTTTTTAAGAATTTTTGGTGCAAAAAAATTGCCACTTTTTAATTACTATTTTTATTAGTAGGGAGAAATTTCGTACTTCTACCCTTTACGAGAGGCACATCCCTAGGCCAAAGAGCCCATTATTTCTACCTTGACACTTAAAAAATTTTTCGAAAAAAAGAACTTAGAAAATTTTTCAAAAAAAAAAAGAAAAGAAAAAGAAAGAAAAACCTGGAAAATTTTTCAAAAAAAAAAAATTTTTTTTTTACAAAAAAACTTAGAAAATTTTTCGAAAAAAAGAACTTTGAAAATTTTTCGAAAAAAAAAAAAAAAAAAAAAAAAAAAAAGGAAAACCCGGAAAAATTTTCGAAAAAAAAAAGGAAAACCCGGAAAATTTTTCGAAAAAAAAAAAAAAAAAAGGAAAACCCGGAAAATTTTTCGAAAAAAAAAAAAAAAAAAAAGGAAAACCCGGGAAATTTTTCGAAAAAAAAAGAAAAAAAAAGGAAAACCCGGAAAATTTTTCGAAAAAAGAACTTTGAAAATTTTTCGAAAAAAAAAAAAAAAAAAAAAAAAAAAAAAAAAAAGGAAAACCCGGAAAAATTTTCGAAAAAAAAAGGAAAACCCGGAAAATTTTTCGAAAAAAAAAAAAAAAAAAGGAAAACCCGGAAAATTTTTCGAAAAAAAAAAAAAAAAAGGAAAACCCGGAAAATTTTTCGAAAAAAAAAAAGAAAAGAAACCCGGAAAATTTTTCGAAAAAAAAAAAGAAAACCCGGAAAATTTTTCGAAAAAAAAAAAAAAAAAAAGGAAAACCCGGAAAATTTTTATACTTTCCCTCCCTACTACATCCCCTTCCTTTATACTTCCTACTCCGTTATACTTCCCACTCCGTTATACTTCCCCCTCCGTTGTACTTCCCACTCCGTTATACTTCCCCTCCGTTATACTTCCCACTCCGTTATACTTCCCACTCCGTTATACTTCCCCCTCCGTTATACTTCCCACTCCGTTGTACTTCCCCCTCCGTTATACTTCCCCCTCCGTTATACTTCCCCTCCGTTATAATTCCCCCTCCTATATTGTTACTTCTCTTTAAGGAAGTTCCCGTCGGGGCCAGCTCCAGACTAGTATTTTTCTAAGATTTTGGATGAACCAAAAGGAGGTCTTTCTGGTTGGAAAAATTTATCGTTAAAAGTTGTAAATTTACTGCAATTTCATACGCTTTTGAATATTCTCATTGTTTTAACGCTGATTGAGAAATTAAGGACCGTAAAGTTCCTTAAAAGAAAAATTTTTAATTTATCATAAAACCTACTTTTTACTCGACTTTTTCTGAAACCTGGAAAACAATCAAATATTTGTTCCGTTCCGAATACTGACAAACTCATTATAATTATTAATTTTTTTTTCCTTCTTGAACAAAATTAACGACGGGTTCCGAGACTTAATCAGATGAAAGCACAATAAGAATTATGTATATTCACACTTTCTTTTTTTTTTTATCCTTTTTTTCCTGCGATGGGCTTCGCGGTTTTAGTTTCGTACGTGCCGCCGGTCATTCTGGTTATGTTTTTGCTCGTCTTAACTAATTGAAAACCGCATTTTGAACTCCGGAAAATGGCTTTTTTTAGGTTATTAGAGTGAAATGATGTTTTTGAACGGTACGAAAAAGTGCACGAGGAACTGAAATGATTATAATTAAGGTAAATGTTCTCCGATCTAACATTCTAATGATTTTAAATACGTGAATTCACAATAATAAGTAGGCAAAGGATAAATGAGGAGATTTCAATCTTTTCATTTTTTTTTCTCCTTTCTCAAAGAAATGAATATTGTATTACCCTGGATATCCCGTTTTTGGGATAGGGACTTAGGTTTTTTATGTGCATTAATTTATGGACATAGGGCCCTTTTTTGTTCGTTTTTAACTTCCTTAAAGAAGTTACTGCGATACCCTCGACGTCGGGTTTTTGGGGAAGGGTCTTCCAGACCCCGGAGAGTCAAATCGAATTGATCTTTACCGATCTCAACTTTGTCTGTGGTTCCGGCCGGCCGTCCGGCCGTCCGTAGCATTTTTCCGAAACACTTTACGGCCACAGTTTATAACTTTTCACCAGATTTTCAAACTTAAAAATTGGCAATTTTTTTCAGATTTTCACCAAATTTTCACACATATTTCTTTAGCCGGTGAAGAAGAATGTAACCAGGGCGATTTTTGAATTTCGAAAAAATGGCGGAGATATGTCTGTTTGAAATTTTAAAAAATTCGCTGCGGCCGAACTGTTGGTCCGATTTTCACCAAATTTTCACCAATTACTCCTGATATTTTTTAAGAATTTTTGGTGTAAAAAAATTGCCAATTTTTAATTATTAATTTTTTTTAGTAGCGAGAAATTTCGTACTTCTACCCTTTACGAAAGGCACATACCTACGTCAAAGAGCCCATTTCTACCTTGACACTTTGAAAATTTTTCGAAAAAAAGAACTTAAAAAATTTTAAACTATCCTCCTCCCATATACTTCCCCCTCCGTTATACTTCCCCTCCCATATACTTCCCCCTACGTTTTACGTCCCCTCCGTTATACTTCCCCCTCCTATATAGATACTTCTCTTTAAGGAAGTTTTCATTGGAAGCTCTTCAAACCAGTACTTTTGTTCGTTTTTTTTCAGTTATCAGAAAATCACCCTTTTTATTTTCTCAAAGAGAAGCTATTGTGTTACCATGGTCGGTTTTTGGGGTAACTTCCAGGCTGCTCACCCCCGTTGAGGCCTGGCTTGGCGGAGACTCTCATTTTATCAAACTAGAATTTTTTGAAATTTATAGATCCCGCTTTTGCGAACATAACAACTGAGAAAACGGAAAACTTTTAACCTTTGAAATCCGTTAGGGTTTCTAAAGTATGAAAAATGATAGTTAATCAGCATATTTTTGAAGACCGATGAAAGCGAATACCGTCCCTCTCGCCGCGCAGATTGCCCGGACATAATCAAGCACCGTTATTCTCATTGTGTCAAGTCTTTTCATTCTCTTTTTTTTGTCAAGTACTTGAATTGAAATATTTTTCCTTTATTTTCAGTGCTCCTACGCGGATTGCGTAAACTACGCGACTCCTCACGAACCTTTTTACCTGCACACGAAGGAGAACGCGTACATGACGCCGATCGGGAGCGTCGGCCAGGATCCGTTCTATCTCCACAAGCCCGGACAGACGAACAGCAACGGATACCATCGAGTTCGCGAGCTTTTCGGAACCACTTTGAACAAAAGCGCGCCGATAGAACTCCCGCAAACTCCGCCACCGCCTCCTCCTCAACTACAAATCCAGCCAATTTCACAAGGAAATAAAACTACAGGTAAAATTTTGTTCATCTTTTATCTTCCTGTTAGAGGTTATAGTTGACACCCTGACAGTCTGGAATACCTCACTGCTGCAATTTTCACCACATTTTCACACAACCTCCCTTTCGCAGTTACCTTGAAAATGTCAAGAGCATTTCTTGGAGACTCCCAAAAATAGCGGAGATATCAAAAAGCCTCTTATTCCGGAAGGCTTCGACCTACTGTGTGTTTTGCTATTATATTCGCTTAAAATACCTGAGAAATATTTTTTTTAGAATGACGAGATATTTTATCAGGGAAAACACGTAAAAAAAAAAAGTTTAGATAAGATATCTCCTCATTGTGGCGGTTGAGTCAGTCCAGTCATGATCCTCCCGTGCTGTTGTCTTTTTCGCAACCGGAATTCCGTCGAAATCACGAAACCCGAAAGTGCGGTCGACTCGTCCGGAAGGAACGGCGTCCAGACTTTACAGCCGGTCGTTTACAGGGCCCGAGAGACGGTCCTCGTTTCGGAAACTGTCGCGGAATCCATATCGCCACCGACGTTAAAAAGGGCGAGTACGATTCAGGTGAAAGACGCAAACGATCAGACGGTCAGTCAGGATCCCGAAGGCGGTCGTGAGAATCAAAGGACCGGTAATGCAACTCAATAGTTAAACAGAGAAAGTGAGTTATGAGTAAAAGAAGGTTTTCCTTTCAATTTAAAAATTGGATCATATTTGCAGTTTACACACTTCAACAATCTCATAATCTCTCAACAAACTTACAAAAAATTCAAGATAAAATAATTTTAGGCTTTTATTAAATTCAGGTGCTAAATTTCCGAAAAGCTTCCTTTTTCCGGCACCGAAAGTTTTTTATCTCCAATTTTTTAAGAGAGTCTAATGGCGCCAAGAATTTTGAGAGGTCAAGTTTTTTTTTTGCCAATTTTTTTTCTCCATACAACAAGTGTGGCGAAAGTATGGACACGATAAAGGGAAGATAAAAATTTTTAATTGCATTACTTGCTATCTTTACCTACTGTAATTTCGTTTTTATAATTTTTTTTTTTTTAACTTCCTCAAAGTAGCACCTTGTCTATGCAAAGGGGTCTTCTAGACCCCGTAAAAAAAAGATTTTTGCCGATAATGAGGTTGTTTGTGGTACTGGCAGCACTGCGGTCACCAAATTTCCCGGTTATTTAGACCAAAAACTACCTACATTAAAGGAGGTTTACTATACATTTACTCACACGAATATCCCTTTTTACTGAATACCATAACGTTTTCTTTAGTTTATGGCTAGAGAATCACCCTTTTTACGGGAGTTCCTTTAGCTTTTGGGCCCAGAAACACAATTTTTTCGGGTTCCAGTAGGGCTAAAATGAGGGAATGTCCGCAAGAAATCCTTCCCTCTACTTTGAGGAAGTTGCCGTCGTGCAGCTACAGACTTCCTCGATTTTGAAAAATTTCTATTAATTAATTATTTTGATCCTAGTGAGAGTGGAGGTGCACCACGAAGAGACGCAGGAAGATCTGATATCGAATTCGGAAACGGACTTAAATTCTGAGCCTGAGAAAAACGGAGTTGAACTGACAGTCGGGGCTTTGCCGCCTTCACCGCCGCCTCTAATAACGACCCAACTTCCACCGCTTCCTCCACAAATCGAAAACGATGATGAAGGCCGAGGGAGTACAATTCTGGAAGAGCACGATTACGAAGACATCTACAGCGTCAAAGGTCGGGATTCCGGGTCGCATTCGCGCACTCCGTCCATGTCCTCCGGCCAATCAGACACACCCGTTGTCATCACAACAGCCAACGATTCATCAGGTACTAAAAAAACATTCATCCAAAATTTTCATTCAAACATTTTTCAGAATCAGGAGTTTCAAGCCCATCACCTTCAGAATTAGGTAATAAATCCGAATGCGACGAGCCGGAAAAGCCTTTAGGGAAAGAAAAACTGGAGCACCGCCACTCTCTTCCACATCAAACTTCTCAAAATAGCAGGTAAACTTTTATTGCGACAGAAGCTTCACGTTATCTTTTCAAACGCAAACATCATAAAAACATAAACATTTTTTTAGGTCTTTAAAAAGAGTAGTTTCCGTCCCGGTAAATATTTCGCCTCCTCCACCACCCCCGCCGCCGCCGAGCGAAGACAGCTCACTAACGATAATTCCGACACCTCAAGCTCCGCCAACGCCGCAGGAAACTCCACAAACCCCTTCGTCAAATCAAAATAATACAAGTAAGTTTCATTTTTTTAACTTTCTCAAAGAGAACTTCCCCTCCATGTCTCCGGAAAAGGGGCCGTGTAGGTTGTCTTTGGTGCCGGCCGTCCGTCCATCGCCAGTCTTTCCGGTTTTCATCAGACTTTTACCAAAATTTTACAGAATCTTCCTTAGTTTTAACGTTTATGTCGAGTGCTTTTTTCGAAATGGCAGAGATCTGTCTGTCTGATTTGCTTAACTCCTGTACTACTGCGCAGAACTCCACCAAATCTTCTTATAATCAACTTTTTTTTTCTAAAGTATGGAGACATTAACGGCTGCACAGTCCCATTTCGCTCAAATATAGACAAGCTACTTAAAAATTAAGTGTCCAATATTGGCCCCATGTTAAGTAAATGGGGCTTCCAAAAATTGCACCTCCAATCCGGGAAATCTTTCCCATGATCGGGCGCCAAAAATTTACATAATTGGTGTCAGCATCAATGCCCTCACTAAATGATCCTCGGACATTATGCTCTCCAAGCCAAGGATGGTAAACTTGCTGATATGTCAAAGTAAAACATATTAAATTTGACATTCGATATAAACGCGGGGTGCATTCAAAACCAGCTGATCTTAAACTATAAATTTTGTATAAATCGATATTTTTTTTAAGTACAAAATTATTTCTGTTAAAAATTTTATTTTTATTTAAAAATATTTGTGTGAAAATCGCCATCTTTGTTGGATTAAAGTTCTAAATACCTAAGAAAAATTTCTTCAACGTTCAACGACAAGTCTGCACTCTAGAGGGGAACAAAAAAACCAATATGGCCGGTAAGGCTTCTATGTAGATTTTTTAAGTAGGTACTAATGAATTCCGATAGTGAAGAAAATTATCTCAAACTGTAGTTTATGTAATACCCTCCATGTTAGAAGGCTGTCCTTAGCCTATTTCGCCGCGTTAGTTCTAACACCGGCTTCTCATTTTTCCTAGGTTTTCAGCAGAGCAAAAATACTGATCAATTTCTCATTGGAATCAATGTATCACCTGTTGGCTAAATCGTGAACTACGCGTTTTCCCCATTCAGTTGGCGGTTCAGTTGGCGGAGGCTATGACAGTGATATTTTTGAATTCTTTCCCGGTGACTGAAATTGGTTTTTCAGAAAATTAGTTTACTTTCATATTATATTAGCCTAAAAAAGTAGTTTTAATATTCTAATTAGTCTAATTCGCTTATTATAGACGAATTAAATAGAGCGCTTAAAAGCGCTCTCAGTCATTCAAAAAATCTGAGGTAAAAACGGCGAATGGGGTTATCCTTATTGGACTCTATTGTATCACGGAGAATCGGTAAAATAACTCGTGAACGACTGGAGCGAGAGAATGCCTTTAGAAAAGTACAGGGGAAGAGCGAGTTTTAGCGCGGTCAGTCACTGGCGAAGGGTAGAGGGAGCGCTTAAAAGCGCTCTCAGTCATTGGGTGAGGTTCGAAGAGCGCCTTTACTCGCTCTCCGTATTGAATGGGTTTCTGTAAACTACCAACGAATTCGATTCTCCACAAAATTTACTATCAGAAACAATGCCAAACTCAAAATTGATAATAAACTGAGATAGTCGGTGTTAGAACTAACGCGACGATTTCTTTCATCCGATTTCCACCAAATTTTCACACAAACTGTAGATTTTTTAACTTCATCAAAGAGACGTTATTGTGATACCCGCCATGTCAGGCAATCACAATTGATAGTAGCCGATCAGTAGGGACAAAACTTTATTAAATTGCACCAACCTGCTTTTTGGAAGTGGGGTCAGCAGCTTGTTTTCGGCGCCAGTAGTCGACCAGCACTTATTCATAATTGCCAACTGGATCACTCTTATCTAAAATAGAGCAGCGGTTATTAAATTTAAACCTTATTTCCTCTCTCACAATAGTAAAATCTGCCACGGTTTCCATGGGTTCAGTATTACACGAATACGCGATGCCTCATTACCTGTGATTAAAAAAAAAAATTGTTTTTCGGACTATTTTAGTGCTACAATGGATTTTAAACTTCATCAAAATGATAAAAAATACGAAGTCGAAATTCACATAAAAATAAAAAGTCGTAAGTTTTCGATTTTCAGCGAGTTTTTAAATAACCTAGAGAATAAAAAAAACTTTTGGGCTGCAGAAAATGGTGATAGACGTCTAAAAGGGGATAAAATTAAAAAATAGGTTTTTTGGCGACCTAACTCCACCTTCTTTGCGGACCTTCCTTATGCAGTTTTGGCGGAGATCTTAGAAAATTCTTAGTAGGAAGAAATTTGGGATGTTCACGCCCGTTCAGTGCTGTCTGGCTGGGCGAAGACTTGAATCTTTTTTAGCAGGCCTCCGTTGGGAAGCCCTTAAGGCAAACTTATAGTTTTACCTATTTAATAAAAATCATAAACCAGAAAGCGTTAACCTTTCAGAAACCGTAATGCAATCAATATTTTACCGGTCCAATTAAAATTCATTATAAAATATTAACGATTTTAATTGTCTTAAGTGCAACGTGGCCGCGTTGTTCGTCCGATCGTTCCTCCGTTACGCTTTCCCGCCTTTATCAAAACTTTCATACGTCAAAGAAGCCTTGAATTTGGCCTCAGACCAAAATTTGGTTTTATTTTTATAATATGCGTGCAATTTAATATTTCGGGCGGCTTAAGTTCTGAAGATGGTTCCGGAATATTTACGTTTTGAGATTAGACCAAGAATTTGATTGGAGCCTTGAAAAACCTGAGGGTTACGGACAAACTGAGTCATTTTTGGTAATATGTGAAAGTGATTTTATTTTAAGAACGAATGAAAAAAATTCTTGGAGGGGGATCGAGCTTCTAAAAAGGGATTTTTAGGGGTCATTTTGACCTTTTCTGCTCAGTGTGGCCATTTTAGCTAATTTTTTCTAATTTTTTTTAGACGATGTCGTCACTACAGGTGGCCAAATTGGACATTTAGTCAATAAACAAATGGTACTTCCGTTCATCCCTCCGAAATTCGGCGAAGGGCATGACCCGGAGGCATTGATCAAACCCTCGGAGTATCTGAAGAGTCTTCAGGGTGGACATGAGAAAGGAGGACAGACGGGAAACCAAGGGTGTCCTCCCGGGAAAGACGGCGTCCCTTCGGCCCCTCCTGCGCCCTCGGTTGGGCCCCCACCACCGCCTCCGCCACCTCCCCCGCATCAGCAGCCCCTCTCCACAATCAGCATTCAGGACATTACGAGCGTGCAGCTGAAACGGACAAAGAACCCCGCTGTTAAGACTATGTCTTGTCCTCATCCTTCGCTACCAGGTTTGTTCTTTTAAGTCAACTTAACCCCTAAATTTTAAATAAAAATATTGCTATTATACATCATTTTCTAGGTTCATTTTTCTCCCCAAATTATTATACAGGGTGTCCGGAAACACATGGCAAGCGTGTGGGAGAGCGTTAAAAAGTGGTTTTACGAAAAAAAATTAAATGTAAACCCCCCTTTATTTAAATCAAAGAATTTGATGGTGTAGTTTAAAATCCGCCTGGATATACAGGGTGTCCCAGACACAACCTAACTTCGTTATTTCAAATTAGAACCCCTATTTTTTATTTCAGATTCGTAATCTACGCAAAATTTCAAGTAGATTTGAGTACTCATATGACAATTTTGGACAACTTTTAAAAAATGTCAAAATTTAGCGTTTTTTGCGCTAAAATCCGTTAAAATTGACCTAGGAGACTCGTTTTTTTTTTAATTCCACTTATTTTTTCCCGAAGAATCCAACTGTCTCAAATTTGAGCATCTTCGCATTCTGCATCACGAGATTTCGTCGCTAATGGCCTTTTTCGAGTTAGAACCCAAATTTTTAGTTCAGAAATGAAAATTAGCACTTGTTGAAAGGAATTTTCTTTCGGACCACAAATTTTGAAAGAGCTACAGCGTCTTTTGTGTTTATACATCAAAAATTAAAATTCCGTCAACAAATCGCTAATTTCCATTTTTGAAGTATGGAATTTGGAGTTAAACTTGAAAAAGGCCATTAACGACGAAATCTCGTGATGCAGAATGCGAAGATGCTCAAATTTGAGACAGTTGGATTCTTCGGGAAAAAATAAGTGGAATTAAAAAAAAAACGAGTCTCCTAGGTCAATTTTAACGGATTTTAGCGCAAAAAACGCTAAATTTTGACATTTTTTAAAAGTTGTCCAAAATCGTCATATGAGTACTCAAATCTACTTGAAATTTTGCGTAGATTACGAATCTGAAATAAAAAATAGGGGTTCTCATTTGAAATAACGAAGTTAGGTTGTGTCTGGGACACCCTGTATATCCAGGCGGATTTTAAACTACACCATCAAATTCTTTGATTTAAATTAAGGGGGGTTTACATTTAACTTTTTTTCGTAAAACCACTTTTTAACGCTCTCCCAGACGCTTGCCATGTGTTTCCGGACACCCTGTATACATATTAGAGTTGCTAATTTTTTTAATTTTTCAAAAAGAAGTGATTGTATTACCCTCCATGTACGGTTTTTTGGCAGATTGGCAGCATAGAAAAATGAATGATCTTTAGCTGGGTCTTCCAGAAAATTAGTGACCTTTACCGATCATGCGTTTTAGGTCTGTCCGTCAAAAAATTTTGTTTGATGCGCTACAGCCGAACTATGACCCAATCTTCACCAAATTTTCACCAAAACACCTAATATTTTAAAACTAAAAAATTCTTTATCAGTAGGGAGAAATTTGGGCTGTTCACCCTTGTTCCCTTGTCGGTTTATCTGGGACAAAATTAATTTTTTCTTTCTCGGTATTTAAAAAACCCTCCCAAAAAATGTAAAAACTTTTAATACCCACTAAAGAGCGTAAAATAAATAAAAAGATCAATAAAATTTTTACAATTCCTCTATCAAAAGGTCTCGATTTCCTGGAAAACTGATAAAATTATTTCCCAACCCTTTGCAACTACCGATAAAGGCTTTATCGTTTTTTCCGATATCGAAATTCACAAAAGCTCTTTCTAAAAATTTAGCCAAACAAACATCTCATTATCCACAATTCTTAATAATGAAAAAAAATTGATAAGCTTTTTTTTAAACATTTCAGAAATTCTAGAATAATTTTCGGTGTTTTCAGGTAGGTATTTGAGTGATGAGTGTTATATTTTATAATTAACCAATCAAAATAATTGCTGTAAAATTAAGAAACCTTGGAGATTGATTAATTTTCTTTTTTTTCCCGTAAAATAAAAATGTTGAAGGAATTAGAAAGAGCTTGATGCTCTGTTTGCACCTGACTTTCACAAAAATAAACTTTAATCATGCCGCATACGTGTTTCAACGCTGACCGCTCCAATTACAGCTTTAATTGCGTCTAATTTGCTATTTAATATATATTAATAATAATTTTTTTAACACTTCTTTTAAAAAGTAATTTTTTTTATCAAAATTTTAAAATTTTTTGTTTTTTTAGTGGAGTCCCCTTTTCAGCACGCGAAAGAGGACTTGATCGCTGAACTGAAACTTTCGAGGGATATCTCCGGAATAAAAAAGCTCAAAGTTGAACGGGTGAAAATGGAAGAAAAGCAAGGGAAAGAAATTGCTTCGACCATTTCGAAAAAATTTACTGTCGACTCTTTCGTTGAGAAGGTAGGTGTAAGTAAACTCCCGTGTGATGTAATTTTTTATTACGCCCATCGTAAAGTGTGATTAGGCGATATTGGGATCAAAATTTTCGACTTTCTGAAAAGGAAGTTATTGTAACCATATTCTGGTTTTTGAAAAGGGCCTTATTGACCCCATAAGTGATCTTTAACGATGAGGTTTTCTGGAGCCAACCTAATTCTATGGCGTTTTCCTTAGTTTTTGGGCAAAAACATCCCTTTTAACGTATTAGATGTACAAAATGAAACTCAGCCACAGGGTAAATTTGAATTTTGTAGATTTTAGCCGAGTTTCATGTATGTACACCTAGTAGTTCATTTTTCAAAATTTTAAACATTTTAGGCGTTAAAGCCCATAAAAGTTGACCTTCTCTGTGTAAGAAGGTTATTGAAGTATAACCACTAAGAAGGTTAATTTTTAAAGGCTTGTAAATCGTAAACCGTTACAGATATTGAAAAAATGCACTAAATAAAATCTGTTGGAAATTTAATTCTCTTTAATTTTTATTCTATTCATTTTTTCTCTAGGACGCACTGTTTTCAAGATAAATTTATTTTTAAAAAAAATTATTTTCCGAAAATGGTGCATCCCAGAAAAAAAAATTAAGTGCAAATTTATAGAGAATTAAATTTCCTACAAGTTTTATTTATTAGGTGTACAAAATGAAACTGAGCCACAGGGTAAATTTGAATTTTGTAGATTTTAGCCGAGTTTCATGTATGTACACCTAGTAGTTCATTTTTTCAAAATTTTAAACATTTTAGGCGTTAAAGTCCATAAAAGTTGACCTTCTCTGTGTAAGAAGGTTACTGAAGTATAACCATTAAGAAGGTTAATTTTTAAAGGCTTGTAAATCGTAAACCGTTACAGATGTTGAAAAAATGCACTAAATAAAATCAGTTGGAAATTTAATTTTCTTTAATTTTTATTCTATTCATTTTTTCTCTAGGACGCACTGTTTTCAAGATAAATTTATTTTTAAAAAAAATTATTTTCCGAAAATGGTGCATCCCAGAAAAAAAAAATTAAGTGCAAATTTATAGAGAATTAAATTTCCTACAAGTTTTATTTATTAGGTGTACAAAATGAAACTCAGCCACAGGGTAAATTTGAATTTTGTAGATTTTAGCCGAGTTTCATTTTGTCAGAGTTTTAATTTTTGGGGCCTTAAAACACTACACCCTTTTTATCAAATCCTATAATTTTTTGTGAATTTTAGGTGCCTGACAAGGATTCAGCCGGAAACCCGATTCCGGCTTGGAAGAGGCAGATGCTTGCTAAAAAGGCTGCTGAAAAAGCGAGAAAAGAAATGGAAGAGGAGCTCGCGAAAGAAGCCGAATTGAAAAGACTGCAGGCGATTCCAGCCTGGAAGAGGCACCTTCTTCAAAAGAAGTAATCTTAAAAAATTTTTGAAGACTACTTTTAAACAATTTTTTCAGAGGACCTCAGAGCAACCCCTCAAACGAAGAAGCCAAACCCGCCCCAGTGCCAGAAAACAAAGAGAACAAACTTCCAGAAGAGAAACCCCAAGAAAAACCTCAGGAAAAGGAAACCAAAACAAACGAAGACGAAGTCACTCAAATCATCCCCTGGAGAGCCCAACTCCGAAAGACTAACAGCACTTTAAACCTTCTAGAATGACTTTTATCAATTTATAACAAAAACAATGCCAAGAAAACATTCAAAATTAGTAAAACTGTCATTTTTAGTCATAAAAATTTCATTCTTTTATGTAAATAACCACATTTTGAAATCAAACCGTTTTTAATGGCACTAATTTATTAAATGCACCGTAATTTCGTTGTATATATTTAAATATTATACATAAATCATTTTATTTGACAATAAACATTAGAGTATTATGTAATATTCTGTAATTTTTTTATAATCTTTACTTTCTGTTCAATATAAGTACTTTCATTTAACTTTGCGTATATTGTAATAATTAGACTTATATGGTGGAGTGAGGTGCAATAAATCATATTTTTAAAATTAATTATTGTCTCTTTTAACCGATACTAGCTTTTCTAACATGCTATCTCAATTTTTATCAATTTTGAGTTTGGCATTCTTTATGATGGTAAATTTTGTGGTGAATCGAATTCAGTTGGTAATTTAACCCTATTAATAGGGTACTTTCAGCTTCAGACTCAAATATCCCGAAAATGGTTAGATATTATGTTAAAACGAAAATATCCCGAAAACCGTGAGATATAAAGGGTAGACAACTTAGACCCTTTGAAGGGCCTTTAAACTAGCTTTCCAAAAAGTGGTTATTTTAGGAAATCGGTCCAGCCGTTCCTGAGATTACGCGTTTTTAATTTGACTTGGGGGGATATTCATTCTTTCAGCTACAGACTCAAATATCCCGAAATGGTTAGATATACAGGTTAGACAACTTAGACCTTTTTGAAGGGACTTTAAACTAGCTTTCCAAAAAGTGGTAATTTAAGGGATTTGGTCCAGCCGTTCCTGAGATCTCGCGTTTTTAGTTTGACTTGGGGGAATATTCATTCTTACAGCTTCAGACTCAAATATCCCGAAAATGGTTAGAGATATAAAGGGTAGACAACTTAGACCTTTTTGAAGGGCCTTTAAACTAGCTTTCCAAAAAGTGGCAATTTAAGGAAATCGGTCCAGCCGTTCCTGAGATCTCGCGTTTTTAGTTTGACTTGGGGGAATATTCATTCTTACAGCTTCAGACTCAATATCCCGAAAATGGTTAGAGATATACAGGGTAGACAACTTAGACTTTTTTGAAGGGCCTTTAAACTAGCTTTCCAAAAAGTGGTTATTTTAGGAAATTGGTCCAGCCGTTCCTGAGATTACGCGTTTTTAGTTTGACTTGGGGGAATATTCATTCTTACAGCTTCAGACTCAAATATCCCGAAAATGGTTAGAATTATGTTAAAACGAAAATATCCCGAAAACCGTGAGATATAAAGGTAGACAACTTAGACCCTTTTGAAGGGCCTTTAAACTTGCTTTCCAAAAAGTGGTTATTTTAGGAAATCGGTCCAGCCGTTCCTGAGATTACGCGTTTTAATTTGACTTGGGGGGATATTCATTCTTTCAGCTACAGACTCAAATATCCCGAAAATGGTTAGATATACAGGGTAGACAACTTAGACCTTTTTAAAGGGCCATTAAATTAGCTTTTCAAAAAGTGGTAATATAAGGGATTTGGTCCAGCCGTTCCTGAGATTACGCGTTTTTAGTTTGACTTGGGGGAATATTCATTCTTACAGCTTCAGACTCAAATATCCCGAAAATGGTTAGATATACAGGGTAGACAACTTAGACCTTTTTGAAGGGCCTTTAAACTAGCTTTCCAAAAAGTGGCAATTTAAGGAAATCGGTCCAGCCTTTCCTGAGATCTCGCGTTTTTAGAACTCCTAGCGGAACGCTACCTTCAACACATTAAAGAAGATGTTTGCCGCAAATTGTACCCATTTTCAAACAGGTAAATCATCGTTATATCCCATATAGGGTAGTTCACGTTTTAGCCAACAGGTGATACATTGATTCCAAAGAAAAATTAATCAGTATTTTTGCTTTCCTGAAAACCTAGGAAAAATGTTCCTCCTCTACAAATTCAGTCATAAATCATTGAGAAGTTAGACATTTCCAAATGCCTTTCTTAGAAAAATAGTAAGGTACTAAATAAAACATGTAAAGAAGACTTCGAAGAAAAAAAAAAAATAAATAAATAATCCTAGTCAACAGGAAAGGGTTTCCTAACTTTTTAGCAAGCTGACCCTTTTTACCGGTGAAAATGAGAGGCTTATACATAGTTATAATTATAAGGCCAATGAATTTACCAAAATTTTTGAGACAAGAGAAAGTACTGGTTTGAAGAGCTTCCAACGAAAACTTCCTTAAAGAGAAGTATCTATATAGGAGGGGGAAGTATAACGGAGGGGACGTAAAACGTAGTGGGAAGTATATGGGAGGGGAAGTATAACGGAGGGGGAAGTATAACGGAGGGGGAAGTATAACGGAGGGGAATTATAACGGAGGGGGAAGTATAACGGAGGGGGAAGTATAACGGAGGGGGAAGTATAACGGAGGGGGAAGTATAACGGAGTGGGAAGTATAACGGAGGGGGAAGTATAACGGAGTGGGAAGTATAACGGAGTAGGAAGTATAAAGGAAGGGGATGTAGTAGGGAGGAAAGTATAAAGGAGAATTTTCCAAGTTTGTTTTTTCGAAAAATTTTCCGGGTTTTTTTTTCGAAAAATTTTCAAAGTTTTTTGTCCAAAAATTTTTTTTTTTTAAATTTTCAAAGTTTTTTTTTTCGAAAAATTTTCCGGGTTTTCCTTTTTTTTTCGAAAAATTTTCCGGGTTTTCCTTTTTTTTTTTCGAAAAATTGTCCGGGTTTTTTTTTTTTCGAAAAATTTTCAAAGTTTTTTTTGTCCAAAAAAATTTTTTTTTTTTTTTTCAAAAAATTTTCAAAGTTTTTTTCGAAAAATTTTCTAAGTCTCAAGGTAGAAATAATGGGCTCTTTGGCCTAGGATGTGCCTCTCATAAAGGGTAGAAGTACGAAATTTCTCCCTACTAAAAAAAATTAATGATTAAAAGTCGCAATTTTTTTACACCAAAAATTCTTAAAAAATATAAGGAGTAATTGGTGAAAATTTGGTGAAAATCGGATTAACGGTTCGGCCGCAGCACATTTTTAAAATTTCAAACAGACATATCTCCGCCATTTTTTCGAAATTCAAAAATCGCCCTCGTTACATTCTTCTTCACCGGCTAAAGAAATTTTGGTGAAATTTTGGTGAAAATCGGATGAAAATTGTGGCCGTAAAGTGTTCCGGAAAAAATGCTACGGCCGGCGGCCGGCACCACAGACAAAGTTGAGATCGGTAAAGATCAATATTCGATTTAACCCTCCGGGGTCTGGAAGACCCTTCCCCAAAAACCCGACGTCGAGGGTATCGCAATAACTTCTTTAAGGAAGTTAATAAAATAAATAAAGGATGATTCACACTAGACCGTGCCGGGTCCGGGGCGAGGCTCGGACGGGGCCCGGACGGGACACGGTGAAGAATCATGTGGGCATCTTCAATGAAGCTGTGCATACTGCACCGTGCCGGGCACGTGACGTGATCGTGACCGTGACCGGGCCACGTCCGTGGCCCGGTCCGAAAAGGAGAAGGGGATTGTTTCCCGGACCCGGCCCGGTTCAGTTTTGGAAAATATATTTATTTGGTTGAAAATATATATATATTTGGTTATTTTCGTACGAAAATAACCATAGAATTTAGTTTCATCATTCAACAATTCTCTATATAGCGTGGCAAATTCTCCCTCCAGCTTCCGTTTTCTCCATGTTATATGCACGTTCCATCTTCTTGATCTGCTCCGTAGAGCACCTAAATTCTTCATTTCTTTATCATCAAGGGCTACCGCAATCATTATAAGTTCTTCTTCGGAAAAGTTCATTTTGACAAAAAATAGATGGTTTCTCGGCCTCGGCCCGGACGGAACTGTTTGTAGTATGCATGGAGGCTCCGACACGTCCCGGTCACCGCTCGGTTGCTATGACCCGGAGGAGGCCCGGGCACGGCCCGGCACGGTCTAGTGTGAATCATCCTTAATCCAAGTCAATAGGAAAGGGGTTTCCTAACTTTTTAGCTACCTGACCCTTTTTACCGGTGAAAATGAGAGGCTTATAGTTATAATTAAAGGCTAATGAATTTACGAAAATTTTTGAGACAAGAGAAAAAATAGGGTTGATAACATAGAAAAAGTTGGGAGGGGGCATCTTGTTCAAAATAAACTTGATAGGTAATTTTTTTTCCCTCCAAAACAATCACTGATAGACTAGAAAGTACTGGTTTGAAGAGCTTCCAACGAAAACTTCCTTAAAGAGAAGTATCTATATAGGAGGGGAAGTATAACGGAGGGGACGTAAAACGTAGTGGGAAGTATATGGGAGGGGAAGTATAACGGAGGGGGAAGTATATGGGGGGGAAGTATAACGGAGGGGAAAGTATAACGGAGTAGGAAGTATAACAGAGGGGGAAGTATAATGGAGGGGGAAGTATAAAGAAAGGGGATTTAGTAGGAAGGGAAAGTATAAAGGACAATTTTGCAAGTTTGTTTTTGCGAAAAATTTTCCGGGGTTTTTTTTTTTTTTTTTTTTGGAAAATTTTTTAAGTTCTTTTTTTCAAAAAATTTTCAAAGTTTTTTCCTTTTTCCTAATTCTAAAAATTTAGAAATTCTAAAATCGCCCTCGTCATATTCTTCTTCACCGGCTAAAGAAATTTGTGTAAAAATTTGGTGAAAATTGGATGAAAACTGTGGCCGTAAAGTGTTCCGGAAAAAAATGCTACGGCCGGCCGGCCGGAACCACAGACAAAGTTGAGATCGGTAAAGATCAATATTCGATTTTACCCTCCGGACCCCGGAAGACCCCTCCCCAAAAACCCGACATGGAGGGTATCACAACTTCTTTAAGGAAGTTAAAATAGGGTTGATAAACATAGAAAAAGTTGGAGGGGGCATCTTGTTCAAATAAACTTGATAGGTAATTTTTTTTCCCTCCAAAACAATCACTGATAGACTAGAAAAATGTGTTGGTAAAAAGGTAGTTATGTACATATAAGAAAAAAAGATTTTGAATTAAATTTACTTTTTGAAAGGCGGATGAGCGAAATTCTGTATTCCGAACCGAAGTAAACTAGGGTTTGGGGAGGGATGATTCAGGGGGAACCTTCTGAAGAAAACAGTGCCTTCTTGTTCTCACCTAAGATTTTGCTCCATAAAATTAAAATTCAATTTTAAGTCTAAATATTAAAAAATAAAATACTCTTATCATTTTAACTTTATTTTAAGAAATCACAGTTTTGTTTTTTACAATAAAATTTTATCGCTGGAAAAAGAAGGCGGGAAGATGACAAAACACTTGCACGATTATTTCACTTGCACGAACAAGTCAGTGCGGCTGGTGTTTTCTTTTCTTGGAAATCTACTTAGTTTTTTTTAAAGGTGGTTTTTTAAAATAATATTATAATTATTGCTCAAATTAGTTAAATAGTCACAGGAAATAATGAATTTTATTGAATTTATAGAAAATGCTTATTCAGATCTAAATGATGACCAGACCCATCTAGACTCTCCCTCCATTCCTCTTTTTCCACAATATGATCGTAATCTTTTCTGAGAATTAATAGCTCTGTTC
>JACGAQ010001093.1:0-71718 GCA_014119065.1 Orius insidiosus | reverse complement strand
TTCCTCTTTAAAAAAACTAAAACTCCATTTTTCCCTATTTTGGAAACCTACAAACACATAAAACGATGTTAAAATCCTTTTTTTTTATTTTTTCTTTTGTTTTCTCCCAAAAAGTCTGGTAAAATTGATTTTTTTTTTGTCCGGAAGATCAGGGAAAACTGCCAACAAATATGTTTACTTTCGAAGGGAGGTGGGAAACTTCTTGAAAAAAAATTGATTATTGTTTTTCCCCTCAATTACCTAGTAAAAAATTGAAACAATAAACCTTTTAAATAGGAGAAAAAAGGACAGTTTATTAATTTTTTAAAAGGAACCTCCACAATAAATTTTATAAGCCGACAGTTCATACCATGTACTCGAGTTGTAGCTTTTTTGTGAAAAACATTTTTAAATGTTCAAAATACTTGGGTATATTTCCATTTAACATTTTTAATGCACATAACATCGAGCTAATATTAGTTTGCTTTGTTTTTTTCTTTCTTATTTCAATGCTGTTAACTTTACGCTTGAAATGAAAAATCATTCATCGATTGTTCGGTTCGCATTTTGTATGCAGAATATATTTTATATTTGCTTCGCCTCGAATTTTTTTGTTGATTTATAAAAAAACGTCTTTAAAAATTGATTTTCACTTTTTGAGCTTAGGGGAAACTTTTAGAATGGGACCTTATTTTAATATAAAATTTTTGATTGTTTATTTCATCTTTAGATTTTCTAATGGCGCGATTTATCAATTTTTATTTGTATTTAATAATGTTTTTTAAATTTTTCGATCATATTTCTACGCGAAATTAGTCAGGGATCTCATTTTTTAATATTTTTTTTTCGAGCTAAAAACCGAATCGGAAACGAGATGAAAAGAAACGTTCGCAAGGTGATCGAAGCTGTCAAAAGATTTCAACGCGTTTTGAACTGCGTGGAGTTCATCAACGAAACTTATGGTCTTCAACTTTTAACTTTTTACGTAAATTGCTTCTTTAGTATGGTGAGCACGTTCTACCATCAAATCCTGATGTATAATCTACAGGGAGATTCGTTGTATCCATTGGTTGGAAAATTCTTTTGTCTGTCTGGCTTTTTGCGCCTATCATCACGTGCGAAAAAGCTAAAAGAAAGGTAATAAAATTACATTACTTATTTTTATTTTTCCCTCACAATTTTTTTAATTTTCGGAGTTCTATGTGATATAGTATGTTACAAATGGTGCTTTAGAATATTCGAGAATTTTCCATAAGGTCCTAAGAAGTATGAGACGGTTCCAGAAGGTTCTAGAATGTTCAGAAGGTTCTTGGAGTGTGATGTTTTCTACAAGATATCGAGCAGAAGGTTCTACAAAGTTCTAGACTGGTCCAAAAGGTTCTAGGACATTCGAGAAGATTCCAGAACTTTAAAGAATGTTTTAGAAGGTTCCAAAAGGTCCCAGAGTGCTCTAAAGCCAAATTTTGAGGAAGAAATTTTTTTGCGAATTATTTAAAATCGATTTTCAAACCAGGGCCACACTTAGTATTAAAAAATTTTTAGTTTTTCAATTATTTCTCTTAATACCGAACAAAATATTTTCCTTTAGTTATTTCAATCGACAGTCTTATCAAAATCGCTTTTAAATTTTAACAAAGAGCTTAAAACGTCACTATTGATAAATTATAAATGATCTTTAGAATGTATTAATTAAACTTTTTAGACGAAGGAACTCCATCAACCCCCTCCACCTTTTTATCTACAAAGGAGCTTAGTTTAAATTAAAATCAATGTCTTTGCTTCGGTAGACTTAGAGAAACTTGAAACTTAGACGAAATAATTTAACTTAAGTATGGAAAAAGTGACCTCGAATCGGAAAAAAAACTTAAAAGAAATTTTATATTAATTTATATTATAATTTTTATATTAATCCGCGTTTTATTTTTTCTTTTGCTGCCCAATAATTATTGAAAAGAACCAAGTCCGACTAAGCAAAATGCGCGTCGAGTTTATTTTTTTCCCTTTTTGTCGTCATCCCTTTTGTTTCCTAGTCACGATACGACAAAACCCTTCTTTTCTTTTTCAATATTCCATTCACAGTTTCGACCATTTTTCAATCACTATTCCTAGTGTTTAAAAAATTTTGTTGAACAATTTTTAAACTTATTGAAAAGCTATTATTTAGTCCTAAGGCGGAAAAAAATTCAAGTTTTGTGTATTATTTTGCAGTGATTGTTTTTTTTTTTTGGTTTGATTTTTACGACTACTCGCATGTGACGACGCGTTAGTTTTGGGTTGAGTACCTTTTATTAATTTATAGATTGTTTTATGTTGAGGAAAACTTTTCTGTCAAAAAACCGATGAAAAGGGTATTAATTAAGAACGTAAGGCGGAAATCCGGAGCTTGCGGGAGACCTGACCCCCATAGAGGAATCCAAGTCGCTAGAGGAGCGTCTTTAATAATTAAAATCGCCAAAAAGCCAAAAATCCGATGAATTACGAGTTTTTAACCGATAGATCGCTTGTGGTCGAATATGGGGTAAAAGGGTGTTTCTTCGACGAAAAATTGAATAAAACTCTTTAGAGACGAGTAAAAGGTTTTCTCTTGGCCAAAAGAACAAGGAAATGCCCGGAAACATGAGAAAAAGTTGATTTATTGGACGGGAAATTTAGAAAAACGCACGAAGTAGAATCACAAGCCTGTGAAAAAGCACGAAAAACGAAAAAGAATGTATAAAGATATGTAAGAACCATTGTAGAACTACTACTTTATGTAAAAGGATTAAAATATAAACTAGAAGGATTGAATAGAATAGAGGACCAGCGGATTTAGTGTTAACTAAGAAACCTCTCCGGAGGGAGGCCATTGTGGAGAAGATTGAGAGAGGTGAAGCCTACAATACCCGTCCACTCCAAACGGCCGCCCTCACTTTCGAAGTCTTTCCCAAATGTAAAGGGCTCCGACAAACTCACCTCTTAAACATCCGATGGAGCCTCTTATGATCAGATCGATAACTTTCATTTTATATTTCAAACGTATAATTTTCCTATGACAGCAAGAAGGGTCGCTTTTCATGATTTATCTTCAGGTAGAATTACATCATTGATTTATCTTCGTTATAAGAGATCATAAATTTGTTCACTGCTAAACTCTTCTTTATTATTATTAACTGTCATTAGCTGAGAAATCTATTACTGATTTTCGATCTCTTGGGAAGTTTGGAAAAGGAAACCGCTTTCTATGTAAGGAAATCGGGTCGGTGCCTCTGTGGTGGAAAGATGGAAATTTTCATATTAAGCTCGAGGACTGCAACCGAGAGATACGATATACAAGTTCCCGGCCAGAAATCCCTCCGCCCTTTAGAAGCTGCTACCCAACTGATTCTATCTCTAGCGATTCCCACGACTTAAAATTTTATCCCCTTGTTTTTGTTTTTTAAAAATTATAAATTTTTTTATCCACCACTTTCAACTAACTATAAAAGAAATATGCCGTTTTAAACCTATAGGGTAAATAGGTTTGCAGTTTTCTGAGAGCGCTATAGTTATGGCGTTTATCCGCCATAGATTTTTAATAATTTTTGAGTCCATAATGCACTGCGATTTCATCTCCATAGAGACTTCTTATTCTTTTAAAAGAGAAATAAGTTGGAAAAAAATGTGGGATGTGAACCCAGATCAAAGATTTGCTTGCATCCTGCTCAGTTGGTAGATTATTGAGCTAGAAATTCATAGGTCGTTGGTTCGAAATCCGCTGGAAGCCTTTCTTTTTTTCTCCTGAACAGTTTGATAGAAACGTTCCTACCACAGTATGCCCAGAAGGATTTGGACGTCAAAATTGGCGTCGTTCGAATCGTTTGTCCGTCAAATCTGAAGTCACCTGACGTCAAATTCGACGTCCAAAACCTTCTGCACATGCTCCAATAGTTTTAAAACAGTTCCAAAATGCGGTTGGAACAAAGCTAATAATTAAAAAAAAAGCTAATAATTGGTTACCTCAGACCAAAATGACATCGAAAAAAACTAAAGAAGATGTTTTCT
The DNA here is from genome assembly GCA_014119065.1 of Orius insidiosus. Classification (NCBI taxonomy): domain Eukaryota; kingdom Metazoa; phylum Arthropoda; class Insecta; order Hemiptera; family Anthocoridae; genus Orius; species Orius insidiosus. Next base: position 67,719 of record JACGAQ010001093.1, on the reverse strand, counting down.
CAAGAGTCTTCCTTCAAGTAAATTTAGAGAGCGGATTGCATATAATGATTTAATTAAAACCAATGTAATTAATTTAGTCCCCTTATTATTACTGTTAACATACCTACCGAGTAATCTGATATGGTATATTAAACTGACTGCTGCAATGCGACAAATTAGGTTTTGTGTATTTACAAATACAACTATTTACAGAGCGCTTAATATAATTAATCTTGCAACTCGTTAGCGATAACGCCCACCCAAAATTTTTTTCTTGGTTATCAAAAAAATAAGAGAATAAAATAAAATAAAGGTAAAAGTTAGGTAGTTACAGGCTAAGGGCATTGGGGTTGAATCCAGTAACTCTACAGGCTACCTGAATGTCAACATGTCTTCATGGATTGCATTATAGAAAATAAGGGGAAATGAAGGAAGTTTAAGGTAAAGTTGTGAGATAAGATCGGGCGCACTCTACATCAAACTTTTGCGGACTGGTTGGAAGAGTTGGAATGATAATCTTCACCCCTCCATCTCAGCGGTGGTCGCCATTTTAAGACGAAATGCAAGTAAGCCGAGATCAATGACATTTGTTGACCATTAAGTTCATTAATTTTACTTATTAAAAATAACAAAAAAAGGTTTTTCTTAATTTCTGTATTTCTTTTGACTGGGAGCCGAAAGGAGCCAATTACGAGAGGGTCGGATATAAAAGGAAAAAAAGAAGACGACGAAGGAAAAAAAGGGCATAAAGAAAAGAAAAAGAGCTGGATAAAAAAAGGTCCCTGGATAAATGAGAGAAGTCCCATTAGCAACCTATCACGTTCCATCGCCATTGTTAGGGCACCTCATTTCCTCCCGAGGACCAAGTCTCTTCGGCTAGGCGTCTTGTAGAGCAAACGATTATTTGAACTTTTTTTTCCGCCTATCTTCAATATTATTCCACAGGTGAGAAAATGACTTATTTTCAAAAATGATCATTTTTTGTACCACCCTAACATTTTATTTATTTATTAACATTATTGTTAAATACTCACTCACAAACCCGTCATAATCAACTTCCTACGAACCTGAAAAAAAAAAAAAAAATTATTAGAAACTAAAATAGATTTCGAAGAAAAGAAATCTACCTAAAATACTTATATAGGTTATTAAAATTAATAATTTAAGCAAATAAATGAAAAAAATTATTTACATTAATTATAAAGAAATGCAATAAATACCCCTTAAGACTACAAGAAAAAAAGGAATTAAACGTACCTAGGGAGAATTCGGGCTGTTCACGCTCGAAGCGAATAGCCTAGCTGGGCGAAGACTTAAATTTTTTATCTACATTGAAAGAAAATTTATGTTTTTTCTATTCTTTCAAAAGTTTACTTCAGGGCTAGCTCCTGAAGTACGTTAAAATACATATCTTTATGGGAAAATTGTACTGATCGAAACGAATCGAAAACATCATTTTCCCGAGTGTGCTTTCTGGGCCTTCTTTACCCTTTTCTGATTCGATTTTTTTTTACTTCATCTTTTCCATCACTTCACCCCGTTTGAGAGGGGTTAAGTAAGATTTCGTCCCTACCCCCAGAAAAAGAGGGAAGGCAATTCCTTCATCAGGATTATAGATGTATTTCTGAAACCTCCCCAGCCCAAATATTTATGTTTATTTCACTCCTACCTTTAAAGTAAAAAAGTTTTTTTTTCTTTTTTTTCCCTTCTCTCCTGTTTTAACTGGACGGGGTGTTCGAAATTAGTTAGTCTAACGGCCTCTCTCTTAATTGAGAATATTTAAATCAATGGCAATTAACCCCCTTCCTTAGGCTATCGTAAACTTTAATGATCTTTTCTTTAATCCCAGACTTCTAGCTTGATGTAGCACTAAAAATTTTAAATAAATTTTTTAAACCTCTTAAGATGATTTTTGGGCCAAATAACTGCAAATTTTTCCAATGCCTCAAGAGAAGTATTGTATTACCTTAAATGGAAGCTCTAAACCTATTTTGAAGGATCCCATGTTTGGAATTTCTTAAATTCCTCAGTATCTTTTGTCAAAGCCAGGTGTGTCCAAATTACATTCCATTTAAAAGGCAATCTGACGCCCTCAAATCCCGAAGAATTAATCTCTTAGTTAGCGCTTTGAAAAGTTTATACGTAAATTAATGACTTAAAGAAAGACTTTTCCCTTTTCTCCGGGAAAATTACGCCTAATGTCTCCTTCTCTTGCCTGGCAGAGTCTCCTTTCTTTTTAGCGGAAGCTCTTGTGTCTTAAGTTTTAACAATTGTTTAAGCAACTTTCCGTTAAAACCCTCCGCTTTTCATAAAATCGAAAACAATTTTCATCAAATTAAGTAAATTTGATCATTTGATTGTTATCTGTTGAGACAATAGGGGCTTTTAAATTAAAATGTACAAATATAATTTTTTTTAAACTTTTTTACACTATGTTTTTCTAGATAATGGCTACCACACATCTAGTAATATAGATGAGGAAAAAAATAAGGAACTAGTCCGCCCGATGACCGTCCGACGGATTTTTAAAAAGTTTTTCTCCCTCGTTTACTATTTTCTTTAATACCTATTTAAATATAGTTATTTTTTTAAATTTGTTGTTTTTCACCAGCGTTATCCACGACTAAATAACAAAGTTGGCTGTGGTTTGATATGAGAAGGATGTTGATAGGAGAAGGATATGCCAAATGTTGTTTAAAAAAATTCAGCTTTTTCCAACAGACATTTTTTATTGAAGATTTAGCCGACGTTTCGAACAATAAAAAATGTCCGTAGGAAAATGCTGAATTTTTTTAAACAACATTTGGCTGCCAGCCCATCATCAACAACCTTCTCAAGACTAAATAAAAAGCCCATTAAAAATAACTATCATAAATAAATAATAAAGCCCTATTATCTACAGGTCGCCTTTAAATTAAAAGCTTGACAATTAAAAAAGGAAAAAAAAAAGACAATTAATAAATCAATTTTTTAGGTCAATTTCTATCTAATAAAAATACATGACTTTGGGGTTTTAATAATTTCTCTTTTGGAGCAGTCTATAAAATGTCAGGTTGCTATTTATACATCCAAAATATTTTTAAATATTCAAAATTTTTGGGCTTGTTTCCATACAATGAAGTCAAAAAGAGTAATGTGGAATACAGAATTAGTTTACTTTTTTTAATTATTAATTCTCTTATGTCCATTTATTGTTCAAAAGTGATCATATTTAATATCGAAGGCTATACGCCTTTTGAACGATTCACATTTTCAATGCATTCGTTAGGTTACGGTATTTGTTACGCCTTTAATTTTTTTTCGCTTGTTAAAAAGAAGAAAGTTTTCAAAGAAATGATTTTTCGTATTGTTTCTTTAGGTGAAACATTTAGAGAGAACCGGTTTTTGATATGAAATTATTGATATTTCTTTACGTACTCAATTGTTTCTTGTTCATTTGTGATATGAACATTTTGAAGGGTTATGTTCTTCTTTATAAATTCTTATTTGTACATAATGATGTTTTTTAATTTTCGATTTTTTTATTTTATGAAAATCGTTGAAATTGTGGTTTTTCTATTCAGAGTTGAAAATCGAGTTGGAAACTACGGACAAAAGAAACGTTCCCAAAGTGATCGGACTTTTAGAGAGATTTCAAAGGGTTACTTATTGCGTGGGAATGATCAACGAAACGTACGGACTTCAACTTTTATCGTTTTATTTTTGTTGTTTTATAAGTATGGTCAACTCGTGTTACCATCAGTTAGAATTTCAAACTACGGAGAGATTTGTTCTTTCTTTTGGATGGAAACTTCTACTGGCGATATGGTTGTTTACGCCGATCATTATTTGCGAAAAGGCTAAAAGAAAGGTAAATTTACTTTAATTTATCTTAAAAGTTGAAAGTAGGAAAAAAATAATGGCCTACAGCTGGCCTCGATGGGATCTTTCTTAAATAGAAGAAGAACATTAATTTTTTTCATAAGTAACAGACTGGGTAGAAAATAACAGTTAACTTTATTTTGAATTTTTTTTTCATAACATAAACTTTTATTTTTGGATTTAAAAAAATAAAAATTTTTTAACTTTTACGATGAAAACTTTTACAAAATTTTCTTTATTTGCAAATCGATTAATAACAAAGTCAGATCAAAAAAATTATGCCCCTTTCCTATAATGATTTATAAGTTAATTCACTAAAACGTAAATCTTTTAATTGTTAAATACCAATGTTTTCGCTAAAAGTATAATTCAGTTTTATAAAAATTTTTTTACGAACATATTATTAAAATGAAAGTTACGAAAAGCTCTAGAAGACTGGTAGAAGATGGTAATAGGTACAAATTCTATTGAGGAATTAAAAATTAACTGGAGTTTAAATTTAAAAATTTGGGAGGTGGAACTTGCCAAAAAAATTGATTATTGTTTTTTCCCTCGAATCTAGTAATAAATTGAAAACAATAAACCTTTTAAATAGGAGAGCAACGTTATTAATTTTTTAAAAGGAACCTCCATAATAAATTATAACCGGACAGTTTCACACAATGTACTCGGTTGTAGCTTGTTTGAAAAACATTTTTAAATGTTCAAAATACTTGGGTATTTTTCCATTTAATATTTATAATGCACAGAACATCGAGTTAATAATTAGCTTGTTTTTGTTAGTTTTTCTCTTTCTTTTCAATGCTGCTGTTAACTTTACACTTGAAAGGAAGATCAATCATCGATGGTTCGGTTCGCATTTTGTATGCAGAATATCGTTCTATGTTTGCTACGCCTCGAATTTTTTTCGGTTGATTTATAAAAAAGAAGTATTTAAGAAAATGATTTTTCAGTTTGTGAGTTTAGGGGAAACTTTTAGAAAGGGACCTTATTTAGATATAAAATTTTTGATTGCTTATTTCATCTTTGGATTTTCTTTAATGGCCTACGAGTTGTTCGTTTTGGACAGTAATGCGATTCGATTTATCAATTTTTATATGTATTTAATGATGTTTTTTAATTTTTCGATCATATATTTCTACACGAAATTCGTAAAGGTTCTCATTTTATTTTTCTCCGAGCTTAAAACCGAGTTGGAAACGAGGGATGAAAGAAACGTTCGAAAGGTGATCGAGATCGTCGAAAGATTTCAACGCGTTTTAATCTGCGTGAATTTCATCAACGAAACTTACGGTCTACAATTTTTTATTACGTAAATTGCTTCTTTAGTATGGTGAACACGTTCTACCATCAAATCCTGATGTGTATGAAACGACAGGGAGATTCGTTGTGTCCATTGGTTACAAAATTCTTATGTCTGTCTGGCTTTTTGCGCCCATCATCGCGTGCGAAAGAGCGAGAAAAAAGGTAATAAAATTACATTACTATCAATTTTTCTTTGGGGAGGGAGGAGTTTTTTGTATTTTCAGTCATTAGAGGTTCCCGTATCTTTTGCAGGGCTTCAGAATGATCTAGAACTGTGTTTCTCAACCTTTTTGAAGCCTGCGCCTTAGACGATGAAAATTCTTACCGCCCTTCCCTACTTAAGAAAAACAATAAAAATTATCATCTAACTAATTAGATGATAATTTTTATTTATTCATTTATTTTATTTATTTATAATATATTAATCAGTGATTACTGATGAGTAATCATTGATTAATATATTAACTATAAACAAGTATTTCGCGACGTCGCCAAGGGGAGCTTGAAAACGGGAGAACGGGCGCTTCATCTCCTCAAATTTTCTTTTGTCATACTAAACCCGCAAGACTTGGCGGTCATGTTGGTTTAGTATCTCAAGCACCTCGATTTTCAAAGAGACCCTGATTTTGTTATAGGTAGGCCTTTTTTTTTTGGACCAAAATTTTTTATCGCATTAATAAAAATTAAATTAAAAAATGGGCTCACGCAAACGCCCCAGCCATTGCCCCCTATCACCAAAATTTCGCTTAACGCCCCACAGTAACTTCGTAACAGCGGAACCCCCCGTTGAGAATCAGTGATCTAGAAGGTTCCATGAGGTTTCAAGATTTTCTAGAAGGAATAGATTAAGGAGTGCTTAAGAAGATTCCAGAATATTTTTAGGCCGTTTAAGAAGGTTCTAAAATGTTCCAGGAGGTTTTGCTTGAGAGCTTGCATGGAGAGCAGAATGTTCTTCAATGTTCTAGATGGTTGCAGAAAGTTCGATAAGGTTCTAGAACTTTTTAGGAGATTTCAGAATATTATAGAACGTTCGAAAAGATTCCAAAACCTAAAGAATGTTTTAGAAGGTTGGAGAAGGCTCTAGAGTCTAGAACGTTCCCAAAAATTCCAAAAAGCTCGAACACCTTGTTTTTGAAACGAACGTAATTTTTAAAATTGATTTTAAAACTAGGGTCACACTTATAATTAAAAAAATTGATTTGCTGTTAATACCAATCAAAAAAATTTCCTTTAATTATTTCAATTGACAGACTCAAAAGCTATTTTAATAGCTTTTAAAATTTAACAAAGAGCTTAACACGTGACAATAGATAAATTATAAACGACCTTTAGAATGTATTATTAACTTTTTAGACAAAGGAATTCGACTCCATCAACCCCCTCCACCATTTTTTTATGTACAAAGAGGCTTAGTTTAAATTAAAATCAATGTCATTGCTTCGGTAGACTTAGAGAAACTTGAAACTTAGACAAAATAATTGAACTTAATTATGGAAAAAAGTGACATTGAATCGGAAAAAAGCATAAAAGAAATTTTCCGCATTTTATCTTTTTTCTTTTGCTGCCCAATAATTATTGAAAGGAACCAAGTCCGAGTGAGCAAAATAAAATACGCGTCGAGTTTAATTTTTCCTTTTTTATCGTCATCTTTTGTTTCCTCGCGTGCATTTACGAGCCTGGTTATGATACGACAAATCTTCTTCTTTTTCTTTACCGTTTTCAATACTGCACATTCACAGTTTCGACCATTTTTCAGTCACTATTCCTAGCGTTTTATAAAAAAACTTTAATCAATTTTTAAACTTTAAAATAATATTGAAAAGAAATTATTATTAGCCCTAAAGCGGAAAAATCAATTTTTCTGTACTATTGTCCAATGATAGTTTTCTTTTGGTTTGACTTATACTATTATTCGTTTGGGGGGATAGCTGACGCGTTAGTTCTTTGTTTTGAGTACCTTTTACTAATTTATAGAATTTTATTTGTTTATTTCGTTTTAAGCATTTTGTCTATCATTAGGCAGTTGGCTACTATTTTAAAAGAAAAAATGGCAGATTTCGATGTGGAGTTTTTAATTTGCTACGACGATTTGGTTTCATGCTGCGATTTGGCGAATGATTTGTTCGGTCCTCACATTTTGTTAATGTTTTTTTCTAACTTTATAATTCTTACGAGCATCACATATTCTCTAGTTTGAATCTCGTATCCATCGCAGATTCTCATCAAGTCACGATGGAAATAGTGCCTCCTTTTTTCTGGATCTACTATTACTCCTGCCATATCAGCCTGATTATTTGGGCGTGCGCAGAAACTTCTAAGAAGGTACAGATTAATCATTAATCACAATCGTGCGATTTATCAATCCTAATGTCCCAAATAGCTGAAATTTCTATCCGATATGTTACAATTTTGCTGGAACGATTTAGAAATGAAAGAGGTTTCTTATCGTGAGAGATAAGGTTATTTTGTTACTTATTTTTTACATACTATGAACAAAGTTATAAAATAATTTACTACTTATTTTAATTACAGGTAAGGGATAAGTTTGAAAGCCTTTTATACAATTTTGTCTAAAAACTGTTAATCCAACCCATAGTCAAGGATGCTTGCCCGGTTTTCGGCCTTCGCGCAGGAGGAAAACGAACGGCGGCTGGCCACGATTTTTAGGAAGGAAAGTTGGAGCTCGAATCCAACGAGGGCGCCCCCTCCGTAACTCGCTCTCATAATTATTGTTTATTTAGAAAGAATGTGTGAAAGTTTGGTGAAAATGGTTGAAAATGTATCGTCAACTGTTCCGTAAAAAATTCTAAGGAAGTTAATTATTGTTAAGTACCCGCGTTTGAAATAAGGCTCTTAAAGCCATCCTCTTTAAAATAAATATTTCGTTTTTAGGCTTTCTCTAAGTATAACTACTTTATTTAATCATTTCAATCGACAGACCTATCAAAATAGCTTTTAAAATTTAAAAGAGCTCAAAATGTCACCTTTAGAATATACTAATTAATCTTTTAGGCGGTATTCGACTCCATCAACCCCCTCCTCTTTTTTCTACAAAGGAGTTTAGAATTAAAATCAATGTCTCAGCTTCGATAGACTTAGAGAAACTTGAAACTTTGACAAAATAATTTAACTTTAATATGGAAAAAAGATACTTCGAATCGGAAAAAAAACGTAAAAGAAATTTTCCGCGTCTATCTATTTTCTGTTGCTGCCCAATAAGTATTGAAAGAAACAAAGTCCAATTGAGCAAAATAAAATACGCGTCGTGCTTAATTTTTCCATTTTCTCGCCAACTTATGTCTCCTCATTTGCATTTACGCACCCAACATTTACGACTCGACAAGTATTCTATATTTTATTTTTCGTTTTGAATGCTCTACATTGACAGTTTCTACCATTTTTCAGTCCCTTTTAGCTTTCAACAAAACAACCGTTAAAAATATTATAAGTTTATAATAATGTGGAAAAAAAATTATTATATGCCCAAATGTTGAAAATATCAAATATTCATTTTTTATTTTCCGATGATCATTTGCTTTTGGCTTCAGGTTTATGACAACGCACAACATGGAGTAGTAAGCAACTGGTCACTTCTTTTTCGAGTACCTTTTATTAATTTATAGAATTTTATTTGTTTATTTCGTTTTAAGCATTTTGTCTATCATTAAGCAGTTAGCTACGGTTTTAAACGAAAAAATGGCTGATTTTGGTAGAGTGTCTAATTTGCTATGACGATTTGGTTTCTTGTTGCGATTTGGCGAATGATTTGTTCGGTCTTCAAATTTTGTTACTGTTTTTTCGAACTTTGTACTTTTTACGGGCGTCGCATATGAAGTTTTGCATTACGTCTATAACGCGGATTCTCATCAAGTAACCATAAAACTTTTCACTCTTTTTTTCTGGCTATACTTTTATCTGTCAAATCAGCCAGATTATTTGGGCTTGCGCAGAAACATCTGGAAAGGTAAAATTACTATTTCTACCTGCAGAATTTTTTTTTTAATCTTTTTGATCAATTTATTTTTATTATTATGCCTCACTCTGTCCATATTACCAAATGTTACTTATATAATTCAATAGAATTAAAATAAACATTTTTCTCAAAAAGTTTATTAAAAAAATTGTGTGTGTACTAGCCTGGCTAGGCGAAGAATTCAACTTTTCATACCTTAATAGAAAAAACTTTTTTTTCGATAGAAGGGACGAAAAATGTCTAATTCCACTACTTTGAGGAAGTTTCCGGCAGGGCTGGCTGCAATACTTTTTACCTTGTCTACCTTTGTTTTTAAATCTTGTCTTAAATTTAAAAACAGAGTATCACGTCTAAATTTCTACTGCTTAAATTCCATTTTTATCCGCGACTTAGTGTTATGTCACACTATGAGTAATAACCTAATTAGTGATAATTCTAGATAATACCTTTTATTTCAAATCAATAATATGTAGGTTTTTTTAAATATTTGTTTACTCGATATCTACAGGCAATAATCGTTTGATCGTTTCATAATCGCTGTACCGAAAGAATTTCTCCCCAGTCGCATTTAAAAATGAGAAACGAAACACCGGCGACGGTAAAAATTTTCAAAAACTTTTTACGATTCTCGGTATTATTGGTGCGACCCCCTTAAAAGTTCAAAAAGAGTTGATATTGGTAAAACCTCGCCTTATTTATACCTGTTTACTTTCAATCGCTATATTTTTAATCGTTTCTTTTGATTGCTTCAACCGAACGAATGAAAGCTTTTTAAAAAAATGTCTCACTGTGATAACATGGACTTTTTCTTTTCCGCTTTTACTCAACCTATTTTTAATGATTAAAAATATAAAATTATTTAATATTTTGATAAGTGAGATGATTTATTTGGAACAAAGGGTTTCGTATAAGCCAAAAGTAGAGTTAAAAACGTATTTTTATAGTCTCTCCAATGTTTGTGGCACTCGGATTGGACCTTTACGTCGCTTGGGGTGATTTAAAGACATTTTGGTTACTATTTGCTATTACATCGGCGCTATTCATTCATTTCTCATAATCGTTTTATTCTACGCGGTCCTTCGTATGATCAAACAGTTCTCGGTCGTTATAAACACGAAAATGTCAGATTTCAAAGGATCAGAAGCCTCATTGGTCGATCTCTTGGAGCTGCACGATGTGGTCATCGCCTGCTGTGAACGTATTAATGAGATTTATAGCCCTCAACTCTTCTTTTGATGTTCATCTACTTCGTACGACTAACCGTTGAATGCTACTTCGCGATAAACGGCAGCGAAAATACCGTTTTTGAAATAATCTCACAATACCTTTTTCTGTATTTTATTTACTTAAGTCCGCATGTATTATCCATTCTTGTGCGTCGTCGTCGAAAAAAGTGAGTAGTTTCTTCGACTTTTTATTCTATCTGCCTACTTACAAATTTTTATACCAGTTTTTTGGCAAACCTCAATATGCTTTTAAGTATTAAAAATCCACTTATAGGTTAAATGTAGGTAATACGGCTACAGCAATGCTGATCTGCCTTCCTCGAAAAAGAAAAGTGGACAGAATTAGATTAGAGAACATGTGGGATAAGAATCCGAATATAGGCTATAGCCGAGGTTGCTTCTATCACTTTGGTTGGTAGGGTGTCGGGCTAGAAGTCCGTAGGTCGTAGTTTCGAATCCCACTGGGATCTAATTTTTTTAAATTGCTTATTAACTCTTTTTAGGTTTCTGAGCTATAATTTTTAAAAATGTTACAACATTTATCCCCGGATAATCAATTTTGAGCGCAATAAATGAAAACGGTTTTCGGGCTAGAAGTCCGTAGGTCGTAGTTTCGAATCCCACTGGGATCTAATTTTTTTAAATTGCTTATTAACTCTTTTTAGGTTTCTGAGCTATAATTTTTAAAAATGTTACAACATTTATCATCCCGGATAATCAATTTTGAGCGCAATAAATGAAAACGGTTTTCATTTAAGAATTAAACACGCACAGAAATTATTGTTCTAACGATCTAAAAAGCGACATTTTCTATACAGTTCAGTTTCTAACAACGATGCTGCCTGAACGGAAATCAATTTTAAAAAATAACTTAGAAAACGTTTTAAAAAATCATTTTTATCGGTTAACATATTTTGGTTATGGCCCAATAGAAATAAGAAATCGCCGTTTTGTCAAAAACAAATTAGGATGTTTATTATCATTTTTGATTTTTTTTGTCTACTTTATTGAAATTTTATTCTTCGTTTATGTAAAATTCGTCTTGACAGACAAACAGGAAAGAGAATATTTAAAAATATCACTGTATCTTTTTCAAGCAATAATGATTGTATTGAATTTGTTAATTTTTAACTGGAATTTTTTGACAAAAATCGATGAGTGGAATAAAATTTTAAATAAGTTCAGATACCTGGAAGAGAATTTATGTCCATCAAGACAAAATATTATCATTATTTGTTTTTGTTCCCTCTTCTTGTCTCATTCGGGTTAATTTTTAGCCTTTTTAGGAATGAAATGAAAAATCCTTTTTTTGAAATTTATGAAATTATTGCTACAATTCATGTTGTGTTCGGTTTTACGGTTGTCCCATTATTTTTCGCATTTTTAACGGACACACTAAAACATTTTATAAAATGTTCAATAGAAAAATTAAATTCAAAACAAAACATTCTATAGAAAAAATTATGTTTATCAACCACGTGTGGTTATCCACGTGTGGAATATCAACCAAATTTACGGAACGATTTTCCTTTTTGATTTCTTTCAAGATTTTGTTTTGATCGTGGGACAAATCTATTTAGGAATAATTCATCAAAAAACTCATTTTGTTTTTTCCGATTTTTTACCGGATTTAATTTTTATTGCGCTTGCTTTAATGAGACCTGTCATCATTTTGAGAGGATGCGGAGAAGTTCAATCTTGGTAAGTATGTAGTTTAGAATTTTAGGGAATTCAAAAATTCATCAATTTCGCAACTAAATTGTGATTTTAAAACACTTTGATTTACCATTGGGGAAAACGTCCGAACTTTTCGATTTATGGGAAAAGTAATTTGACAACCATATGGGAGAGAAGAAGATAAAAAACGGTTTTTACTACAGAATATCTCGATAACTCTAAGATTTACAGCAAATAGAATTAAATATGAATTAAAATAATCCAAATGACATAAGAGCCCAAACACCCGATGAAACGGATGCTTTAAAAAAAAAATCCACGAAAATCAATCGGAACTGTAGAAAAGATGTTTAACGCATAAACACCCTATAAAATGGGTTTTCTAAATTAGAAAATATGGATTTTTTTCTTTTTTAAAGAAAGAAGAATAGATTTAACCAATGAGCTCTTAGGCTTTTTCCTATTGGTTAATCTAATCTTCTTCTTTCACTTGTAACAAGAGCCTGTGTTGGCTGTCAAAAGGGGGGGGGGGGTGTGGAATCAGGCGGGTGCCCTACCATATTGCCATGGCGCCAATACAGAGCCAACTCCAGAGGAGTGACCTTACTAATTTATCCATTGATTTACCTTAAAATAGAGTTAATTTTGACACAATATAGGTGGTTTACATAGGTCCCCCTTCACATTAATTGGGTAAATATCAATAAATTATAGGTTCCCGTTTTTCCTTCATTGAGTGGAACAATTGAAAATGAACACGCAAAAAAACAATAACATTTAAGTTTCATGTGAAAATAAAAACTTTGCAATCAGTTATTACCAAAATACCAAAACCCAACAATGTCTCCCAGGGAAAAATTAAGTTCAACAAATCAAAATGCACTTGAAAACTTTTTAAAGAAATGTTCCTCTGTTTAACTTGTTTTGGCTACGGGTGTATTAAAATTTCCGAAAGAAATTTGTCAAAACTTTTTAGGATGTTTGGTTTCCATTTTGACTTTCCTCTTTTATATCAGTAATTATTATAGGGAAGTACGCAAGTCGCTCGTCAGGCAGAAAATATTTTCTTCAATTATTTATTCGTTATTTTCAATCAATAATGGTAATTGTGAATTTATTTTATTTAACTGGATATTTTTAAAAAAAATCGATGGGATGAAATCATAAATTCGTTGAAATATCTCGAAAGAAATTTATGTCCTGTACGAAAAAATAATAAATTTTTATCTCCCTTTTGGTTCCTTTTGCTATTTCATTTGATAATTTTAAACTTGGCTTTTTAAAATCGGAATATCCTGTCCTCGAAATTTACGAGAGTTTGGCAATTATTCATGTTGCGTTCGGTATTGCGGTGGTTTCGTTGTTTTTTGCATTTTTAATGGATATAAAACAATTTTTGAAATGCTTAATCGAAAAAGTAAATTCAAAAGATAATATTTCCGTTGAAAAACTTATGTTTGTCAATCATATTTTGCTGTACGCCTGCAACAAAGTGAACTCAATTTACGGACCGATTTTCCTTTCAAGTTTCTTCCATGATTTTATTTTGATAGTGGCCCACTGTACAAGGGTAAACGATCAAAAATACGAATTTAAAGTAATAGTTTTTTAATACACATTGTTGTGGTCTCACTAGCAATAATGAGGCCTACTCTCATTTTACACGGTTGCGGCGGAGTTCAGAATTTGGTAAGTGGTTTTTTTTTTTTTTTTTTTTTTTTTTTTTTTTCAAATTTGCAATTTTTGGCCTGTCTTTGTCCAGTCTTCACAAATGTTTCACCAAATAATCCTTTCAAAAATTTAAAGAGAAAAAAAATTTAGAATCGTTCATATTACATTCATCAGCGACTGTAATTAGCAAATTTATTATTCATAGAACTATTTATGATTCAAAAAATTACACACGCTAAAAACGGATTTCAGTCTCCACCGTCCATAAAACGAAAAAGATCCTTTAAAAAATGGTTGAAAAAGGAAAATTGAATATAAAACTATTTTTTGAAAAATGGCTCCGCTTTACGGGCTACCTCAGCTACAACCTTTTAAGTCTAAAAAAAGGGAAAATTGTCGCAACAATTAATTCCGTCATAATTTTCTGTCTTACAGCTTTCGTTTATTTATTTTATTTCATTTTCTTTTCTATCCGTGGTTTTACGAATAATAAAAATACTGTTTTACGCATGGCACTTTTCTCTTTTGCATGGGGATCTTTAAGCATAAACATACTCGTGAATAACGTGGAATCAATTTTAAAACGAAAAAACTGGTCCCTTTTGTTAAGATGTTTGACGATTCTTGAAAAAAAGTTAGGACCCGCAGAAATAAATTATAAATTTCTTCGATTATGCGTTGTCCCTTTTATTATAACAATATGTGTTTATGTAAAGAATATATTTTATTCAATTAATGTTTTCATTATATACAGAATGATTATGTTAAATCATTATATTCTAAAACAATTTTAAACGTATTTTTCTTTATTTTGATGGATTGCTTGAAACAATTTTCTGTAAGGATTACTTCAAAAATAAGAAAGTCGAATGAAAAAGAAATGAACGATCTCATTACAATTCAGTCGATCTGGTTATTCGCGTGTAAGCAGGTCAATAAAATATTTCAAATTATTTTTTTATTGGATCTTTTCACTCATTTTGTTTGGATACTCAGTAACTCCTGCCTTATAAGTCATATCGTTCCATGAATCCGTTTGATCTTTTTGTGGAACTGATTCTGTTGTTGTTTACCACGACACGTCCTGTCGTCATCATTTATTGTTGTGGAGATATCAGTCGTATGGTAAGTAAAGCTTTTTTTTGGCAAGCAAAGCTTTTTTTTTTTTCTTTTCTTTTTTTTCTCTTCTTTTTGTTCTATAGGAAAGACAGATCATATTTTTAAGAATCACGGTAAAAAAGAAAAAAAATTCGCCGTGCTAGGAGACACAAAATGGGCGTAAGCACCGGATTCCTCCCTCACTATTGGCGAAATTTTATTTTCGTTTTTTCACTTTAGTCAGAAAACTTGAAGGGATAATTTTTTTTGTCTAAAAAAATCTATTAAAAAAGTTGTCGGCCGGCACAGGCAAGCAATAAAAATTTCCCTCTACGGGATACTCCCTCGTACATGGAGGGTAATACAATAGTTTCTCTTTCAGATGGTCCAAATATAACGTTGTAATACCCTCGAAATACCTCAATAATACCACAGTTATCGCTAACACGCAAATGGGCTCTTTGCTATCAAATTAAAAACGCAGAAAAAAAATTGAAATATTACACGCTAGCAAATGATTCTACGCCGATAAAATTTTCAATGACCGGGCAATAACATGATACAATCTCCAAATGGGTGAATCATTTTAAGTGTCCTTTTTAAAAGAAAATGGTTTATTGTTTACAGCAAATATTTTTGAGGCAATTGCCCCAAAAGTGGAAAATTATTAGCGATAATTTTTTTTCTCGATTTCTTCAAAGGAAGAGTAGGGCATAATCATAATCATTATTACGATTTAGTCTTAATCATATTTTTCTTACCATTTTCTGGAAAATCGTACCTACTTTATTTACTGCATTTCGCTTTTTCCGTGAAGCATTTTGGGGCTAAGACTATTTTCTCTACCTTGATTTGTTTAAAATAAAATTTTTACGTTCCTTTGATTAAAAAAACAAGCAAAAACTTAAATACCTATAAATATAATATAAATTCTCTTATTTTAATAGGTCCAACTTTCATTATTTATGATATTTTCACTTTGTGTGAAAAATTAATGATAATTAAAATTTCTTAACACGCAAAAAACGAGTTGAAAACAAAAGTATGTTTCATTTAGAAAAAATGAGGCGAAACAATAGCATAACAATATCTTTAAAAAATGGTGTCGCATCTCCTCATTTGTCGGTTTCAGCCCTTTAACAATAAAAAATCAAAAATTAGTCATAGTTAAAATTTCTATTTGGTTTCTATAATCGCAATATTTTCCTATTTATTTTTCACGATTTTCTTTACCATCCGTGGTTTTAAACATAGTGAAAATAGTATTTTACGGATTTTAATTTTGATATTTACATGGTCATCGGCAGCTATAATGCTAACTGTGTACAACATGGTGTCCTCAAAAAGAATTAATAACTGGAACCTTCTTTTAAGATCATTAAGATATCTGGAATGTAAGTTAGGAACGACTGAAAAAAATCATAACGTTTTATATTTTTACATTTTTCCGATTTTATTAACATTGGGGTACACTGAGGTGTTTTTCGGGACATCGGCCTACGGTGGCGTTATATTTTACAATATACAGATTTCTTATTGTAATCCATCTTTTAGTCTCTAAGACGGTAATTAATATTTTTTTCTTCATTATCATGGATTGCTTGAAACAATTTTCCGCACGGATCATTTCAAAAATGGAGGGGTCGTCGAAAAGGATATCGAAGAGGTCATGTCCCTTCAGTCAATCTGGTTATTTTCTTGTAAACAGATCAATCGAATTTTCGGGCTTATCTTTTTGTGTGATTTGTCCGCTCATTTCGTTCTCATTCTAACGATATTTTGTATGGGGCTTCAGAATTTTCACCAATACAAACTATCTTTCTATGACTTTTTCTACTTAGAATGTTTATCATTAGCATTTTTATTTCACGTCCAGCCGTTATCATTTATTGCTGCGGAGAACTTAATTATATGGTAAGTTTAATTTTTTATTTACATTTTCTAGAATCAATATTTACCATGTAGCATTTTTTATTGATCCTAAAATAACAAAAGAGCCTCACGCAAGATCATGATTAATTTAATTCAAAAGTAAAAGGACACTCAACCAGATATGAAGTATTTCAAAAATTGGGAGTTTTTAAATATATTAAATATTTGCTTTAAAATTACCGGGTGTTTAGGTTGTTCGACAGTCGCGATAAAAAATGGAAAAACAGTAAAAAACAATTTTTACGTCTTCATTTTTCTCATCACGTTGACGCATTATTTTGTTTATTTTTGTGTTCAACTTCGCCATTCCGTAATATCTAAAAGTGATAAGATTTTGATTTTTTTGCTTAGTTTTCAATGGACTATGATAATTATAACTATGATTTTTCATAATTTAATTTTGCTGAAAAAAATTAAAAATTGGAATAATTTAATCAATTGTGGTAAATTTCTTGAAAATCACCTAGGAAAAGTTAATTTTAACTATAGAATTATGTTCATTTTTATTCCAACATTTTTATTATCATTGCTTTTCTATCGATAAGATTTCGTAATTTTTACGATATATTTGAAGGGATAATCCAAGTCCACTCTTGTTCTCCTGGCCGGTATGACGGTTCATTTTTCAATTTTGATGGACCTTGAATCAGTTTTCTGTGCGTATCATAGAGAAAATGAAAAAAGTCGATGTTGAATCTATCGAGCAGCTCATGAGAGTTCATTCGGTCTGGTTATTTTCCTGTCAAGAGATCAACCTTTTTTGGAACTATGATTTTTTTGCTATGTTTTCTGATTTTGTTTTCATTGTCGGTGAAATTAGTTATACTTATTTCTCACGAGAGCTTTCACCAGTCGAATTGTGTTTGTGATTTTCGAGTTGCCTGTGTTACTGACCCGACCTTTTCTGGTCATTTATAGCTGTGGACAATTAAGTTCTATGGTAAGTAATTAAAAAAAAAATTAACGTTTTAGGTAGATTTTTTTTAACCTTAAGTTATAATAAAAGTATGCAATGCCATCAGGACCCATAAGTCTTGCTGGCTTAACATAACCAAGCGCTGTGATTTAATTTTAGTGCACTAGAAGCCACTAGAAGCCCTTTTCCGAAAACAGGTCGTGGAGAGTAATGCAATAACTTCTCTTTAAGAGAGTTAATTTGTGTTTAACTATTTTGTTAAAAGACCATTAAAAAATGTTTCAATTCTTATTTTTTTAGGTAATTTCTTTTCTTCGAAATTTCTTTATTTATTTTTTTTTTGTCTCTTTTTTCTTTTTTTCAAAAATTCGAAACATCCATTCGTTTAAAATATTGCTTGATTTGTTAGGACTATTGTTCAGATGTTTCCGATGTTAACGTTCAGAAAGAAAAGTTGATTTTATTCTCTCTACTTTTTGGAGTGCCTTCATTGAGAAAAACGTTCAAAAATCCGGTGAATGGGATGTTTCTCAGCCCAAAGTCTGGGGAAAACACAAAATCTGGTTTAAAGGGTTACAATTGGCCAAAAGATCTAAAAAAACAAAATTGTGGCAAATTTAGGATTTCCGATCCAAAGAGCAGAAAAACTATTTTATTTTATTTTTAAAAGTTGTTTTATCAAGTCAAAAAAATTTTAAATTGTAATTATCTTGTTTTGCTGATGATGGGTTCTTGATAAGATAAAAATTTCATGTTTCCACGCAACAGAATGTCCGGAACGGTTCGGAAATAGCATTCAGCGGGCGACATGAAAAAAGTAGTTTCTGAGGAATCGGGGCTGGAAATATTTCTTAAGAAATGGTTCGTTTGTGCTCATTTTTCGGTTGTTGCCCTATAACTATAAATAATGGAAGAGTAGTTCAAAGTAAAATTCATATTCTTTCGACCATTTTGGGGTTAACACTTTTAACCGGATACGGCTCATGCGCTGCAGGTTACGCCTTTCGTACGGTTTCTCTAACTTAAATAAAACCGGACGTGCGGTTCTATATTTTGAGTTTTTCATCGTTTATTATGTATCGTAACGTACAATTACGTTTATTAAAGACGATCAAAGCTTGGAACGTTTTATTAAAAAATTTGAAATTTCTTGAGAGAAAATTAGGTTTTTCACCTCCCATTTTGAGTTTTACGCCGTTTTTTACCACTTATATTTTCATGATATTTCTTATAATGAGGGCCGCTACAAAAATGCCTTTAACATCTTATACCATTTTACAAACCTTGAGCCTCATCTACTTGTCCATTTTTGTGACCATGTCGGGTCTTCTTTTTTATGTTTTGGCCTCAATATTGAAGAATTTCTCTCAAAAGTTAATAAAGACCATTCAAACAGATTCGGAGATAGTCGACGGAATATTAAGACTTAACAATATCTGGCTTTTTTGCGTTGAAGAAATGAATGAAATTTTCGGACTTATTATACTCGTCTGCACGTTTTGCGATTTCATCTTTTCTATAAGTTATATATTTTTATTGAAAGGCTGAAAAGCTTTCTTTCATTTTATCCACCTCCAAGTGATTTTTTGCTCTCAATTGTTTTATGATGAGAATTTTCACGTTTATTGACGGCTCGGGACAAAACGTAGAAAGCGTAAGTTTTTATTTTTTTTAAACCATTTTTTTTATTTCATTATTGGTCAGCGTTCATCAAAAACGTATTTTTTTTTAAACCGAGTAAACTAGCTAGAGGGAAGAGAAGAAAAAAAGTTAGGCCCCCAGAGGAATTTCAACCCAAGACCCTTAAGATTCATGCCCAACCTATAGGTGTATAAAAAAATTTTTAGCGCCAAAATTCTTTCTGAAAAAAGGTCGGCCGAAGCGCAGTTTTTAAAATTTAACAAAAATATATCTGCCATTTTTTCGAATTTGAAAAAAAAATGTCGTCTTTTCAAGGAACTTCAAAATGAAGATTTTGTGAAAATTCGTTGAAAGTCGGATGAAAATTGCGGCATGGTACCTACATAAGAATCCAGATCAAAGGGTACTTTTTACCCCTAGCTCGGTTGGAAGAAGGTCCTAGGTTCGAATCCCACTGGGGGCCTATTATTTTCCTATTCGTTCACTAAACCTAATTTACTGGACCAAAATACAAATTTTTTCCTTAAAACTAATTTTTATTTTACTTTTTCTTATTTTATTCCACTCGTAAGAAAGAAAATATTTTATTAAAAGTTTCAAGTCTTTGCGGAAGCTGATTTATCTTCAATCGTTTCCATCCTGGCGGTGTTCCGAATTAAATAAGTTTTCGGCTTTTCGTCGCACTCGCCGCCGATTTCGTGATCAGACTACCCTTATATACGATCATATCTCCCAACTGGAATATAGAAGCCGGTGAAACTTTTTAGAATTTAATTTTTAGAATTAGTTACTATTAGTGTTATTATCCTTTAATTTTTTGGTGGAAATCTGATAAACAATTGGGTCATTTCGAAAAAATCCATCTACCAAAAACTAGGAGGTTATCATTAGCTTTATTTTGCTAAGGTTTGTACATTTAATTTTTTTAAAATGCATTATTGCAATTGCCCTTACACGTCATCGATTTTATCTCTCTCAATTCGTATTTTTCAGACAAAATTTTAAAGTACGTAATTATCAGAAGCACGGGATATAATATGTTAGTACCTAATTGGCCATTTGGATCTGCTGATTGATTAAAAAATTTGATGCTTCCATTATCTCATAAAAATCTAGACACGAAATTCAGTTTGAAAAACGCAAACTCTTTCGCAGTACTGTTTTTAACCACTGTTTTCTAGACTCCTAGAATCTAACTCACTTTTTCACCAAGGTGGGGGAACAATCCCCATTTTTCTGTCAGAAAAGAGAAATACCGCTACAACCTAGACAAACGGTTTTTGAAAATGAGCCAAAATCGTAGAAAAACTTTTTTTTAAATTATAATATTTTTAAAGATTAAAGATCAAATTATATTTTGGCGTGTCATCATTGAAAAAATAGGGCGGTAAAACTTTTTTTTAGTCAAAAACTATGAAGGGGCTTGCAAGCTTTTAGTCCGAGTGATTTCGTCATCGTAAGCGTCATCAAAAAATGGCTTTCATCCTAAGCGTCATCGGATGCGTTTCCCTAGAAGTCGTGGAAGTCAGAGTCGTCACCACGAAAAGGCGTCTTTTCTTTTCAATTCTCGCCTCATTTTCCTCATCTTCATTTTTTGCGTGAGCGTCTGGTATCACATCTGTGTTGAAAATAGGCAGTCGAATATTTCACTCTGTTTGGATTCATACTGACTTTTTCTTTATTTTGGTACCTTGCGCATTTGACTATTTTATGATATCCAAAATCGAAAATTGGAACGTCCTTATCGGGAATTTGTCAATAGTTGAAATACATTTAAGGCCGCCCAATTTTATCCAAATAAAATATACATATCTATTTTTATTACCCATTTTATCAATGATTGCTCTTTATTTACACTTTTTAAACAACCCTTTTCATATCATGGTAATCCATACATCTGGTCTTATACTTAGTTCATTCCACCTTCACAATCGCCAACACTTGCGGATATATTTTAAAAATAATCGTTCACTTTTTTAAAGAGTTGATCAGAGAAATCAAATTTCAAAATAAAGATTATAATAGAGTAATGCTTTGGTGGATTTGCTGCAAGACAGTTGTGATCAGGCCTCTACCATTTTTGGAATCGTTTTTATTTTAATGCTTTTTAGCTGCTTTTTACTCATCACTTCCGATGTTTATCTTGTTTGTAATTTTCATGGTGATTATTTTTAACCTTTTATAGACTCGTTTGGGTTTATTTTTATTCGACTTTAGTCGGAACCATATCTCATTACGGCGCCAAAGCAGCAAATACGGTAATAAGAATTTATATCTTAAGCTTCTTAAGTCGTTCTTTGTTTCTTAGTTACTGTGATGAACGGTTTTTGGAACTGGGGCTTCTGAAGTTACTGTGATACCCTCGATAGATGGTTTTTTAAAATTGGGGCTTTCTTAGTTACTGTAGAACCCTGGATCAACGGTTTTTAGAAATAGGGCTTCCGAAGTAATTGTAATACCCTTGATAGATGGTTTGCCGTATGGGGCTTCGAAGTTACTGAGATACGCTCGAAGAAGGTTTTTGGGGCTTCCGAAGTTACTGTGATACGCTCGATAGAAGGTTTGCCGGAATGGAGCTTTCTTAATCGTTTGGCAATAATAGGTACTTTCACCATAAACTAGGGACAGCCAAAGAGCAAGCCTATTATCGCACTTGCATTATACCAAAATGCATTATGGTGAGCTACAGATATTTTAGGCTGCTTTAGGGTGAAATGCGTTTTGTTGAACGGTGTTCTCCCGAAATGCATAACCGCCAATCGTACGGGCTGCACAACGCGCTGAAGTGGGACTGCTAGCATAATAAGGCGCTGATCTGGGACTTTTAACCCTTGGGCCTGAAATGGGACGCGCCGAATCGGGACACACCCCTCTAGCTGAATGTTTTCAATACAGAATATATTTTTTGCTATTAACCCACAAAAATAAAAATTTTTTATTTAAATTAATAATTTACCAAAATATTTACAATCAATAGATTATGCTGTAGATCAAATTACTTATTCGCGTGCACGCACTAAAGGGACCTTTAAAGGGTTTAAACGTTTATTAAGTGAAAAAGCATGAAGGGGTTTGTAAGCATTTACCGTTCTAGTGATTCCGTCAGCCTCGGCGTCATCAAAAAATGGCTTTCTCTCCTCAACTTCGTCGGATGCGTTTCCCTAGAAGTCGATGAAATCCGAGTCGTCACCACGAAAGGGGGACTCTTCTACTCAATTTTCGCCTCGATTCTAACACCTCATTTTCGCCGTTTTCATGTGGTATCACATTTTTGTCCAACACAGACGATCGAATTTATCAGCTTATTTAGACATATTTCAAGATTTTTCCTTTTTCTTTATCCCTTGTGCGTTTGACTATTTTATGAGGGCAAAAATCGAAAGCTGGAACCTCCTTATCGGAAATTTATTAACTCTCGAAACACATTTGAGCCCACCCAAATCTTATCCTGTCAAATACAAATACATAATTATATTCCCGATTTTTACAACAATAGGACTTTATTTAATTTTTATAAAGCGCTCTTGGATAGTCTTTCTTCAAATATTTTTTTGCTATTACATAATTTACGTCTCCTTTACGATCGTCAACGGGTACGGGGATATTTTAAAAATAATCATTCACTTCTTAAAGAATTGAATAAAGAAATCAAATTTAAAAATAAAGATTTGAATAGGATAATGCTATTGGTCGATTTACTGCTAAACAGTTGTAAACAGGTCTGTCATTTTGGTGAAGTATTCCTTTTTATGCTTTTTAGTTGCTTTTTACTCATTACTTCTGATGTTTATTACCTCATTTGCAATTTTAATGTTAATTATTTTAAAACCATAGACAGGTTCGCGTGGGTTTATTATTACGCCGTTTTAGTCGGAACTATATCACACTACAGCGCCAAAGCTTCTAATAAGGTAATTTAATACTTAGAAAATTTAAATTGTATGGTCATTTTTATATCTACTACTTATTAGGTAGTTTCGTATATGTTCTGTTTTTGGGAGTGGCTTTTGGGATTTCTTTTCTTCGAAATCTCCATTTTCGCACTCTTTTTACTTAAATAAAACTAACTTCCGCACTTGCATTCATCTTATCGCTATTGAAGATAATATTATACTAGTCAAAAATCTACGTGCGTATTTAGGTTAAGTTACCTTAGGGATAACAGCGTAATTTTGTTAGAGTTCTTATTAATAACAAAGTTTGCAACCTCGATGTTGGATTAAAATATTTATTTATTGAAAAACACTGCTGCCTAAGAGATAATTTAATAAAACATAACAAAACGAAGGAAATTGTGTGGGATTTTCAAGATGCGCAATCACGTTCAACATTTTATTTTCCTCAAGCGATATCACGGTGACAAAATAAAGGGTTACTTTCACGTCGGGGATTAAAGGGTTTTTTTCATGCGCAATCCCGGCGCAGCCGTCACAACAACTTTGAAAACCCATCCAGCTACCACAATCACCTCGAAAGCGCTATTTCCGATAAACCATACATAACTTAAAAAAAACTTCCCCCTCCGTTATACTTCCCCTTATACCCTTATACTTCCCCCTCCTATATTTTTACTTCTTTTAAGGAAGTTTTCGTTGGAAGCTCTTCAAACTGTACTTTCCCTTATTAGAATGTGAATATTTACAAAATAAAAGTTCGAAATGAAATTAAATTCCGTATCTACGAGAAAACGTTATAAATCAAGGAAGACTGGACCTTGTTGGCTTGTTCTGCTTATCTTTGCCTGCTTCATGATGAATAAAGTAAGAATTACTTGCTAGTTTGATCCATAGGTCTCCTGATAAAAAACCGAGTTAATAGGGGTTCGAGGTAGATATTACAATAACTTCCGTCTGAAGAGTTTTTAAACTGAAAAAATATGAACTAGTAAATTAGTTAGATAGCGATCTATGCATTCAAGATTACAAAAGAAGATTTTGTTGAATAGGTGAAGTTCAAAGCGAAATTGCGTGAGGAATCCGGGAAAAGGAGTTCAAAATGTGCAGCTTGCTGTTTTGACCCTTCGGGCTCTGGAAGACCAGGATAATACAGGTGTGTTAGCTGGGTTTTTTTTCGTCCGCTCAAAAATCTGCTGCTGCTGCTGCTGCTTCAACTCTAGCTCATACACATTACACCCTGACGTTTCACTTTTCGCTGTCCACAATGCCAACGGCAATTGTCTTCATTAAAGATAATTTGATACAATTGTATTATTTTAATCTGTGATTTTAATAGTTAAGAAACCTTTTATATGAACCTCTATTAGGTCAAAGATCAATAATCTCCATGGACCGGTCTGGACTGGTACACCTGGTTTTTCGAGCAGATGTCTCTATCAGGTAATGTAATAAAATATTTACTGAAGGTAACGTCTGGAGGTTGGATGGAATTTGCAGGCTTCACTGCATATTTGGTTTTTTGGCCACTGAGAATCATTTTGACGTTTTCCAGAGCCTCAAAGAAAATCCTTTCATTATTCCTCTTCCTAATGCCATTTATGAAAAGCAGCGTTTAAGAGTATGACAATAGCCTCCTATCATGTTAAATTTAAAATCATGCATTCACGACAATTCTAATAAAAAGAGCGAACTCAGAGCGTAAACAGATTATGTAAGCAGTAACCGGCCTTTTCCCATGGGAGATCAAACTTCCGGCCTTTGGACATTAAAAATAATTAAAAAATTTATCATATTGAATAGATAACCTTTGGGGTGATTTATCAGAAGACTTTGGATTAATTAAAAACAGTTTTTTTCCCCTCTTTTATTTTTTAAGAATAGATTTCGGTTTGTGAAGTAGCGTGGTGCGGGTTGGATACAGGAGTTTTGTATATAAACCTAGGGTGACTATGAGGGCAGCATTCACTATCAGTTGAACGCCCGCATTCAACTTGATTAATAGATCATCTACTTCTCTAATTGTAACACACTATAAGGGTCAGAACTCAAAATAGTATTCGTATACAGATTACCCTGATTCTACAACACGTACCGTTGGCTTTTTATGACTAACGCCTTTCGTTTTTCTCCAATGGAAGAAGATCGTGCTGTAAATGAGCTACTTCCGAGGAACTTCAAAATCACCTTTTTGTAAGATTTTAACGCAGATGTACCAGGAGAGGTAATCGATATTTGCCGCCCACGCGGGAAAACAATGACTATCAAAGGAGCGAATTTACGACCTCTGTAAGTCGAAACAGGTTTGCCGTTTAGCAGTCAACAACCTGAAAACGTTGGAAAAGTAAAAACCTACCTGGAACATCCAAGAATCCCTAGATTCCCCCAAAGCTTTCGTTTACAAATCGCCGAAAAACGGAATTCGACGTGCGTGAGATGACATTCCGTGCGTGCTAGCTATAAACGGTTGACGGAAATATTGTCGAAATGTGGTTTTCCAAAAAAAAATATTCGCTGCCTTCAACGCTTAATATTTTAATCCGTGTTGCGCTGATTAGAAGAATAGAAAAATATATACAGCTAAACGACCTTACAGCACGAGTCATCAAAAAAGAAAAAAGAAAACCAGGAATTGAAGTCTTACTAAATGCGAGTCTTGGGCTTCTCCGACTTGATTCTAGAGCAGTGTTTCTCAATCTTTTTGAAGCCTGCGCCCCCCTAAGAGGAGGAAAATACTTACCGCCGCGGTTAAGTTGGGCCGGTTAACTTTTTAACGGGCGGTTAACTTTTGCCCTTTACTTAACCGGCTGGTTAAATTTTTTTGCCCTTTACTTAACGGGCCGGTTAATTTTAACGGGTGGTTTACTTTGCCCTTTACTTAATGGGCCGGTTAACTTTTTGCCCTTTACTTAACGGGCCGATTAAATTTTTTAACAGGCGGTTAAGTTTTACCTTTTACTTAACGGGCCGGTAAAATTTTTTAACAGGGCGGTTAAGTTTTGTCCTTTACTTAACGGGCCGGTTAAATTTTTGCCCTTTACTTAACGGGCCGTTAACTTTTAAACGGGCGGTTTAGTTTTTGCCCTTTACTTAACGGGTCGGTTAAATTTTTTAACGGGGGTTAAGTTTGTGTCCTTTACTTTTCGGGCGGCAATAAAAATTAAATAAAAAAAAGGACTCACGCTAACGCCTCCACTGGCCACTTAGCCATTTCCCCCCTTCACCCAAATTTTGCATAACGCCCCACAGTAACTTCTCAGCGCCCCCGGGGCGCCTGTACCGTTGTTTTTTGTACGAAAATCCCATCTTGGGAGAAAAGAGAAATAAAAAGAAGGGCTTTGTTCATGTTGCTGTGGCGCCGGGAACAGAAACAACAGGGTTGACCAATCAGAAATGGTCAGACGCCCGTGTTCTATGAGGCACCTTGATCAATGATCACTCTCCGCTACTCTCGAAAGCCATAGAAATCTTAAAAAGTTCCAATTCCTCCATGTTTAAAACTTCGTGCTTATGTTTTAAAAGGTAGTAACGGGTAGGGGTAAACATCGATCCGAAGAACACGAAGGAGCCCTTATTGAACCGCTAATTTAACCAATTTAAAACCTTTTGCGCTCTTTCCTCGCCAGACGACTATCTCAATTTCGAACTTCCAAAAATAGCTTTTGGTACAAAAAAGAGTAAAAATAAAAAGACTGGTTGACAACACCGGACCGGTTACGTTAAGGAGTCTTTGACCCGCAAGGACAGCTCAGCCTTGTCAATATTCAGGAATTCCCTTCTAGTAAAGGGTGTGCCCACTGGAAAAAAAATTAATAATTATATTTAAAATAAATAAACTGATTGACTGCTAATCATAACTTCTTACCAACAAGACAAATAACTCTATTTTCCAAATAACAAAATTCACTCTATAATTAAATTCTAAAAATGTAGAAAGTCCTCGCAAATCAAGCCTGTATTGATCAGACGCCATTTTTGGATGCTGTGCTCCCCTTGCGGATTCACCTCCCCTTTGAATCTGCGCACTCTTAAAAATGGAGCATCAACTCTTTTTAAAACAAATTATTTAAAGAAAATAGATAAGGGGCTAATTAGTTTTTGTTTGTTAAAAGACTTGAAAAGCGGACTAATCCATTTTTTGTCCGTTATCGTCCTGAACTTTGGCAGCTATTTATGGTTTTCGATAACCCATTTTGAGGTCGGGGATGTGTTTTTTTACATAAGTAGAACGCGTCATAGTTGATAAGATATTTATCATACAAAATGGTCCGAGATTTGTTTTTAAAAATTTTTTTAATACGCTTATTAGGTAGGCGGTAGCATGCCAGATGAACCTCCTGGATAGTCAATCTTTTAATTAGGCAACTGTCCTTCATGAAACAATTTTAACCGATCCTGTTTTAAAGGAACTGATACTATTAGGTGTACAAAATGAAACTCAGCCACAGGGTTTTGAATTTTGTAGATTTTAGCCGAGTTTCATTTTGTACACCTAGTTCATTTTTTCAAAATTTTGAACATTTTAGGCGTTAAAGTCCATCAAAAGTTGACCTTCCCGTGTAAGAAGGTTATTGAAGTATAACCATTAAGAAGGTTAATTTTAAAGGCTTGTAAATCGTAAACCGTTACAGATATTGAAAAAATGCACTAAATAAAATCAGTTGGAAATTAATCTCTTTAATTTTATTCTATTCATTTTTTCTCTAGGACGCACTGTTTTCAAGATAAATTTATTTTTAAAAAAAATTATTTTCCGAAAATGGTGCATCCTAGAAAAAAATAATTAAGTACAAATTTATAGAAAATTAAATTTCCTACAATTTTATTTATTAGGTGTACAAAATGAAACTCAGCCACAGGGTAAATTTGAATTTTGTAGATTTTAGCCGAGTTTCATTTTGTACACCTAATAATAACCTACAGTTAGTGTTTCTTCAGAAACTAATTTTTTTATAAGCTTTCATAAATGGAATTTTCCTTTTTTCATTTTCAGCCAGAAATTTCCATTTTGACCTTGACACATTATTTAAAGCCGATAGGTATATTTAAAACAAAAAAATGAGCCTTGAAATAGCCTGATTTGAAAGTTAATATACCCCGAAAAACATTTTTTTTTCTCCCTTTTGATTTCTACGATTTTCAAATGTCTCTTCGTTGAATACGTATGACGGCCATCATTCAGTCTCTCGAGACGTCCTTCCTCTTTTTTAAACCCTTTTTAGCATAAAGGACCATTTGAAATAAATCTTATCGTTAGCCCTTCTGACAAATACAAATCCCCGTCGGGATCGGACCTATTCCCCATCCAGATCTAAAATTTAGAATTTTGATTGTACCGTATTGTTTTGACGACATGATTTGAAAAGAAAGATTTAAATAATTCTATTGAAGGAATATTTGATGAACATTTGTGGAAGACCAATAGTATAGCCGGGTGTAGTGATATAATTGAGGCGCTCCGGGTACGAAGGGCGAACTCAAGTAGTTCGAGATATTCGCATTTTAAAGTTTTATGTTAGGGCGAACTCAACAGAAAAGTCATGCCCTGGAATGGGAAAAGGACAGTGGACTAGGATGTGGAGTTCGCCCTTCGTACCCGCTCTATCGCAGTTAGAGCTTTGCCGCATATCGGTTTTTACGTATTTAAAGGGGAAAAAAGGGCGAAATCAACATAAAAATTATATGGGTGTATTCACCAAGAGGTCTAGAATCTGAAAATGAAAAAAAAAAATTGTCGATGTTGAGTTCGCCCTTCGTACCGGAGCGCCTCAATTGTAAAATGCATCGGGGTTTTTTTCCAAAACACCAAGAAAAACTCCCAAAATCCCGCACGGCAGTAGCGCATTAATTAAAACTTAAGGCCCAGATCTCCGCCATAAAAAGCTCATGTAAACTCTAGCTACAAATTTTTTACATAAAAATGGTAAGACGCTCTCCCAGAAACCGTTCTATGGAGGGTGTTAAAACATTCACTTTGAGGAAGTAAAAACGCAATTAACTTATTCCATCATAAAGAAAGGGTAAAAAAATTGATGGAAGTCGAAAAATTGAATGAAGCTTTTTCTGATTTTCTTAAATGGAAGCATAAAATGGAATTTAGAAATCCAAGCAAATGACGATGATTTAAGGCGTATTTAAGAAAGTAGAGTGAATAGTTTAAATAGCTGTCACATTTCTTTTTTAATGAGCGGAACGCTGCCGTGTTTAAGGAGCAGGAGCCTACAAGATGGAACGGTGATTTTAGTTCTACTTCTCTTTTCTCTGCAGCCTCGATCTGACGACAGAAAAACGAACTCAACAGCCTTGGAATGACGTCTACTCGAGAGGTTCTTTTGACACAGGTTAAAGTGTTTTTTTTCTTTTAATTCTTGTAAATGAGATGACAATGTGAATAAGATAACCATTGGGGCGGCTCCATTTTTGGCGGAGTTGTCAGTGAGTAAAATGGAACAATTTGCGATCGGAGCTATAGCCGCCATGGGTGCTACTACGTTAACCAACCCTTTGGAAGTGGTCAAAACGAGATTTCAGCTACAAGGAGAGCTTAGGCGAAAGGGCATTATGTCGTACACTACAAAAGTTTCTTCCATGCGATGTACGTGATCGGTAAAACAGACGGAATCCTCGGACTTCAGAAAGGACTATCCCCTCGCTTTGGCACCAACTGTTTATGAACGGGATTCGACTGGGAATGTTTTCTCTGGCTGAAGAAAATAAATTTAATTTAAACAGCAAAGGTGAAGTTTCATATGCTAGGACTGCGCTGATAGCTGCGCTTGCTGGTGGTGTCACGGCTTACACAGGCAGTCCTTTCTTCTTAGTAAGTTTTTTTAAATCTCAAAATCAAAAACTCTTTATTTTTTCAGATAAAAGTTCAGATGCAAGCTCAATCAAGCAAATCAATAGCAGTTGGTACACAACATCACCTTCAAGGAACATTTTCTGAAATTAAGAATATAATAAACACTCAAGGAGTCAAAGGCCTATGGCGTGGAGTCACTGGCTCCTTGCCGCGGCGTTTCGTCGGTTCTGCTACTCAACTAACCACTTTTCATTCCTCAAAGACGTTTTAGCAGAAAACAATGTATGTTTCATTCTTTATTTTTATGGAAATAAAAAATTGTATTTTAGGTTTACCGAATTGAAAAAGGATATATGAATTCAATCATTTCCAGTATGGTCGGTGGAGTTGTTGTCACCGCGGTTATGAATCCTCTGGACACCATATCCACACGCCTCTATAATCAAGGTATTTTTAGACTCCTTCTCTCTTTGCCCCTCACTTCTCCTCGACCGCCCCAGCGCCCAGGAAAGCACAGAAAGCGACGAGTGATGCGATCATCACGTAGTTCATTTCTTCCCCAACAGATTGCCAGTTTTTGCGCACGGGAAGCGAAGGTATTAAATTTTTTAGAGAGGCTTCCCGCTGGCGCCGCTGGGCAACTAAAGTCGCCTGCTCTCGAAAGGGTTAAGTAAATATTTATCCCAAAAATCCCTCCACTACTCAAATGAACCATCCTCCCAAATTTTGAGCTTGCGTACATATCTAATAATCTTTTTCTTTTAGGAGTCGACAAAAATGGACGTGGACTTTTATATTCAAGCTACTTGATTGTGTGCGAAAGATGTACAAATCTGAAGGTGTTTTCGGTTTTTATAAAGGCGTTGTCCCGCTCTACATCAGAACAGGACCCCATACCATTCTAGTCTTAGTTTTATGGGACACCCTAAAAGATCTTGAGAAAAAAATGAAATCATGATCATATTTATTCAAATTGGAGCAATTTTATAGTTTTTAAAATTGTTTTTTTATAGTGTGTAATTGTAGTTCCTGTGCCTTGTGTGTTTTTTAATAACGGTTTTTAGTCATTTATGTACCTTTGCATTTTAATTGTGATATTGAGTGCCTTGCCCCAAAGCAGTATTAAATATTTGGCTTCCTAACCCTTGAAAAAATGTATTAGTCATGTTTTTAATAAATGTTTTAATTTAAATTTTCATTTTCTTTGTTACAACATATGCTTAAGCTTTTCATAACTTCCTCAAAGAAAAGTTATTGTACCCTCCGTGTAGTAAAGGTTCCTCTAGACACTTCACAGCCGCAATTTCATCCGAGTTTCAACAAATCAGAATCTTGCTTTTGAAAATTTCGCAAGCTTTTGTTGAAATTCGCCGGAGATCAGTCTGTCTGAAGTTGTGTTTAGCGCGCAGCAGCCCTACTATTGATAAAATCTTCATTTTTTCTATTTGTACTGTTGGAAAAATTATTTTTTAATTAAAAAATTTTTGACAGTCTCTTTTTGTTAATCTTATCTTCTATTTATCTACTTTATTTGTCAACTTGACTTCTGTACCAGTTTGGTTTGAAAAATGGATAGATTTTTAAGCGGAGCATTGGCTTCGCTTTTTGCTACCGTTTTAACGAATCCGCTCGAAGTAGTCAAAACTCGACTTCAACTTCAAGGTGAATTGAAAACGAAAGGACATTATGAAGTTCGCTACAAAAATTTTATCCACGCCTTCTACATAATTGGAAGCACTGAAGGAATTTCAGGATTGCAAAAAGGGCTCATTCCAGCACTTATTCATCAGACATTTACCTCCGGTATTCGCTTGGGTTTATTCCAACTAGCAGTCGATAACAATCTAAATACAACCGATGGATCAATCTCGATATTTAAAACAGCCACATTAGCCGCCATTTGTGGAATCATAGCTGCTTTTATAGGAAACCCATTTTTATTGGTAACCTCATTTTCTGATCATTTCCAATAAGAATTTTGTTTATAGATAAAGTGAGGATGCAAGCACAATCAGAACATGAAGGGATGTTTTCAAAAATAAGAAAAGTTTTGAGCGAACGTGGTTTATAGGTTTGTGGCATGGATTTTCAGGGTCGCTCCCAAGCGGCTTATTGGCTCTTTGGCTCAACTGACTACTTTTACACTACTTAAAGAACTATTGAGTACTTATTCTGTAAGTGAAGAAGATTATATTTATTATATTATATTGTTTTAGATTGAAAGAGGATTTCTGAATTCATTTTATTCAAGTATGATTGGTGGAATTGTTAAGACTTTAATGACCAATCCATTCGACACTATTTCAACTCGATTATTCAACCAAGGTATCATTCTTAATTAATAATTATGTCCTCTGCTTCATATAAAACGAAGAAATGAAGTAAGAATTCCAAAATTCGCTATAAGTATTATAGAACCCTCCTCGCTTGAGAAGAGCTTGAATTTTTTTCCTTTTCTTTGCTGAATCCGAAAGAATGAGTAGCGGGTAAAATGGGAGACGCCGCTGATATCTATGATTTAAGAGGCATTGAAAAATGAAAACTGTAAATTCATTAATATTTTGCCGAGAATCTAATTATTGTATGCTGATGAATATACAATCCAAGAAAGAAAGGAAAAAATGGCAAAAGCCGGTTAAAAGCCCATGATGCCAAAAAATAAAACAAATTGTCAACTCACATAAAGATTTATTAAACCACGATCGGCTTATGAAAAAGCCATCTTCAGGTGGTGTTTTAGTCGGACACTAACCGAGGATTAAATAATGAAGAAAGACATTCTTTAACCATTTTGACCAATCAGGTCCAGGGGGGAACGCAAAAAGGTGATTGGTTTAAAAGATGAAATCCATGATAATAATTTTGATTGGTTATTTTTACTTTTTTAGGCGTGATAAAAACGGACGAGGATTGATCTACTCTGGATACTTCGATTGCGTGAAGAAACTCTACAGGGCTGAAGGGATTTCAGGATTTTATAAAGGAGTCGTCCCTCTCTTTTTAAAAACAGGGCCACACAGCATTCTCGTCCTCATGATTTGGGAGGCATTAAAAAACGAAAATGACAGCAAAGAATTATAAAACCATTTTTTAAAAAATTTCTTCAATCCTTTACCGTAAGGTAATTCCACCCAAGTGAACTTTTCTCAAAAATCCTTAAGATCCTTCAGATGAATTGGTTAAAAATTCCTTAAGATCCTTCAGCTAGAATGGAACAAGCGTTTTTCCGATTTTTACAGCAAAAATGTAAACAATGGCGGGGAATCGAATTTCTTTTCGGTTTGTTGTGCTGACAGGTGCTTCAGAGCTACTCAAACTTTGTTATTTGAAATGACTACCCTCATTTTTTATTTCAGATTCGTAACCTACGAAAAATTTCAAGTTGATTTGACTATTCATATGGCTCTTTTGAAAAACCGAATTTAGCTTTATTTTCCCATAAAATTAGTGAAAAGTAGGATACTTCCGTAGTACTTCACTGCAGACAACAGGTTTCGACTGGTCAAAGTCCATCATATTTTGATATGTAGAACTTGGAGAGTAATTTTGACTTTCAAACCGTTAAAAACTATATAAATTATAGTAGCTAACCAATCAAAATTTTAGGACAAGAAATAAGTGACGTTTTTCTGGTTAGGACGTTTAGAAAGTATAAAGCAGTAATTGATGTTAAATTAAAAAAAGAAAGAATTGCTTTTTTAAAAATTATTATTAGTGTTAATAGCGCACAAACGGATCTTAATCGTTTCCTAGACGACAGGGAATAAATTAAAATCAAAGACAAACAAGTCAAGCTATAAAATCTCGTATTAGGTGGTGAATAGCCAAGAATTCCATCCTAGATCTATGATTTAGTGATGAAAGTCAGGGTAAAAAAATATTTGAAAGTTTCGGACTTCCTGTTTTTTCGGGGCTATCCCATGATTCCTGGATCTGGAGCAATTCACCGTTAAAACCCGGCCCTGTCCACTGTGATTTCGTAACAAAATCGATCCTCGTAGAAATTAAAAATCTTGACGTTACCGGGTGAACCGGAATCATCGGAAGATTCTAGAAAATGAAGAGAACTTTGGAATGGGACTAAAAACAAGTTAATCTTGGGCATAACATATGATATGAAGACGCAGCTGTCATCCACGCCGTACTTCCTATTTGGCATAAGAATTCAAGATTAATTTTCAATTTAAATCTGGTTTTTTCTCTCCATAAAATGGAGCAAACTGGGGTCTTAAGATCGGGAGGAACCCCACTGACGAAGAGATTTCAAAGGCGCTTTAAAGCAGACAGTGTTTTCAGAGTCCGCAATTTCGATTGGATTTTCACGAAATCTTCTTATCTGGGAAATCGTTTTGACCCCACTGGGTCTACACACTCTACAGAGAAGTAAAAATATAGGAGGGGGAAGTATTACGGAGGGAGAAGTATAATGGAGGGGAAGTATAACGAAGGGGGAGGTATAAAGGAGGAAAGTATAACAGAGGGGGAAGTATAACGGAGGAGGAAATATAAAGGATGGGAAGTATAACGGAGGGGGAAGTACTCCTATAAAGAAGGGAAGTTTTTTTTTTACATTAATTATCATATTATGTAGTAGGGAGAAATTTCATACGTCCACCCGTTACGAAAGGGACCTCCCTTGGGCGAAAATCCCATTAAAGGGAAGTTTTTTTTTCCTAAAACTTTTCCGATTTTTTTTTTTCGAAAGTATCAAGGTAGAAATAATGGGATTTTCGCCCAAGGGAGGTCCCTCTCGTAACGGGTGGACGTATGAAATTTCTCCCTACTAATATGATAATTAATGTAAAAAATTGATAATTTTTTAACACCAAAAATTTTTGAAAAATAAACGGTGTATTTGGTGGGAATTTGGTGAAAATCCGAACAACGGTTCGGCCGCAGCGCAGTTTTTAAAATTTCAGACATATCTCCGCCATTTTTTCGAAATTCAAAAATCGCAGACGATAATTTGTTGTTCAACTATTCAGGAAGGTTGTGTGAAATCGGTTGGAAACTGTGGCGGTAAAATGTTTCGGAAAAAATGCTACGGCCGGCCGGCACCACAGACAAAGTTGAGATCGGTAAAGATCAATGATTTGACCCTCCTCCGGGTCTGGAAGACCCTTCCCCAAAAACCCGACGTGGAGGGTATCACAATAAGGTTAAAAAAAACAAAATAGATGCCACTGAAGCTCACAAATCAACTGCTTAGCCTGCTTAAATTTAAACGACTGCTTAGTTAAATCCCTAATAAGCAGAATCAGTCTTCCACTTTGGTCAACTCAATTGCACCCAGCTGGATCCTCGTCTTTTGAACACTGTCTTTTTATCAAATCCTCCAATAACAAACAGAAAACGAATTAGGTTTCAGGGTTCCTTTTAGTGGGCGTTCTTTTAACCCGGAACTCAATTAAAAATTTCAAAAGATCCATCTATTTCTAGGTAGGTCGGAAATATTTTGCTTTTTTAAGTCCGGTTTTGACTATTGGACTTAAAACGTCCTTCTAATTTAAAGTTAAAATTTATTTAACATCACAACCGTCCCAATTCTAACTAGTTTTAGGGGGTTCTATTTTTTTGAAAGTTTAGCAAGGTTAATGGTACATTGTTCCCTATTCGGGAACGATTAAAATGATTTATGCTCGTCGACAATACAATGATTTGACCCGAACGGTGACAACGATTAGAAAAGTCTTCATTAGGACAAAATTTCATGACCCAAAAAATCGATAAAAAGTCGGCCTTGAAAATTTGAAATTTCAGAGTGAGAAACTACGAAAAAAATGAGCGACGAAACTTTCACTTGACACTTTTTTTTATGTCTTTTTCCGTTATCTTCAATTGGAAGATGCGAGTTGACAGGTGTGGTCATCCTTCTTGAGCGGCCTACTTGTCCATATAAATATAAAAATACCGTCATTTCTCTAGAAATCAAAAAAACAGAAAGCATTAATTATTTTTCGTTCTTCAAACGTTAATGTTTTATTTATAAAACTAAAATTCCTTTTAAGCCTTTTTTTCTAGGACCGGACATAGCGGAAAAACAGGATACGAAATGTTGATTTAAAATTTGATCCGTCTTCGGAGTCCCAAATTTTTTGACAAACAAGACAACCGTTTATAGGTTGAATTCGATATTGTCTGACCTCAAAAAAACTAAAATATTTTAACAAAAATTTAATTTTTTTCTAAATAAACCGGAAATATTTAATGTCCGAACCTGAAATTACCTGGTCTTAAAACGGGGTGCCTTTCTTGAGGAAAGTAGGGCGAAAATATTGTCAAATGAGATGGAATTAGAAGAAGAAATTCGCAGTTGGCATGCAATGAAGCAGCTATTATTTCTTCAAAGCGGTAATTAATCAACTTTCATTTTTACAATAGAAAAAAGTAAAATTAGTTTAATTATACTTTCATGGAAAAATGGAAAATTATAAAAAAAAAACTATAGGCAAACGCCATTTTAACTACGAAAGAATGATTCTAGCTGCTGAGATTCTGAAGTTTTCAAACTGGCGAAGACGGCCGGAACCTCAGAGGCTACCTCATGATCGGTGAAGATCGTTAGTCAATTTTTAACTTCCTTAAAGAAATTATTGTGATACCCTCCACGTCGGGTTTTTAGGGGAAGGGTCTTCCAGACCCCGGAGGGTCAATTCGAATATGGATCTACACCGATCTCAACTTTGTCTGTGGTTCCGGCCGGCCGTAGCATTTTTTCACTTTACGGCCACAGTTTTCAACCGATTTTCACCAAATTTTCACACAAATTTCTTTAGCAGGTGAAGAAGATTTTAACGAAGGCGATTTTTGAATTTCAAAAAAATGGCGGAGATATGTCTGTTTGAAGTTTTAAAAAATTCGCTGCAGCCGAACCGTTGATACGATTTTCACCAATTACTCCTTATATTTCTTACGAATTTTTGGTGTAAAAAAATTGCCACTTTTAATTACATATGTTTTTTTTAGTAGGGAGAAATTTCATACTTCTACCTATTACGAGAGGCACATCCCTAGGCCAAAGAGTCCATTATTTCTACCTTGACACTTAAAAAACTGGATGACCCTTCCCCAAAAACCCGACGTGGAGGGTATCACAATCCTTAAACTTCTACACTTCCTTAAAGAAGTTAATTTCGACAAAAAAAACTCGGAAAATTTTTCGATAAAAAAATCAGAAAATTAAAAAAACTAGGAAATTTTTTCGAAAAAAATAAAAACTTCCCCCTTCCTTATTCTCCCCTCATTTATACTTCCCCCTCCTTTATACTTTCCTCCCTTCGTATACTTTCGTTCCCTTCTTATACTTCCCCCTCCGTTTTACGTCCCCTCCGTTATACTTCCCCCTCCGTTTTACGTCCCCTCCGTTATACTTCCCCCTCCGTTTTACGTCCCCTCCGTTATACTTCCCCTCCGTTTTACGTCCCCTCCGTTATACTTCCCCCTCCTATATTGTTACGTCTCTTTGAGGAAGTTTTCGATGGAAGCTCTTCAAACAGTACCTGGAAGAACTTCTCCAAATCCCGGTCATGGAAGAGTATTACAACTGCCTCTCTTTGAGGAGCTTAAAACTAGACTAATGTAAATCTCGGGGTCCCAACAAAAATGCCTGAACAATGTCTAATCTTCACAAATACCCCTTGATTACTTAAAAAGACATTATTCTAATACCCTCGAGTACATAGAGAACAATCACTTGTTTATCTCAATCCTCATTTTTGCCAAAAAAAAGCCGAGGTGCATCAAAAGTCGTATCCAAACACCCAATCATTTAGCTAACAACTTGTTTACTCCTCGGTTTGTCCTAAATTCCACAGTTTCAAGGTTTAATTTTGCTCATTTAGATTGGTTAATAATTGTACTTTGAAAAAATTTCGGGATCAATCAGAAGAAAGGGAGTTTCGGGGCGGAAGAAAGGCACGGGGTGAAGACGAAGGAGGAATTGGGTCAGAAACACTTTTAGTGGGAGAGTGGAAGTGAAGTTGAGCCAGTCTCGACCCAGTCTCAAGTCGGCTGTCATGCTCTGAGCATGTCTCTCTTCATTTTAATTCTCGCGTTCGCGAGTTCGCCGGTTTTCGGAGTTAACGTGACCGGTAACCCGACATGGGACGGCCTTCTCAGAAACTGTTGGAAAAAAGCGAGTTTTTCATGCGTTCAGCAAACACTTCGAGAAACGATCGAAGACTCTCTCGAAGGCGATCTAAACATTACGGAATCAATAAATTTCGTCCGGAACGAAAATAAATATTCATTGGAAGCCAATTCTGTGTACGATGATGAAGAAGATTTCGGATCTTTCATCAACGCAGTCGAAGACTCCGAGGCTCTCGAAGAAAAAAGGACGCCAAGACTCGTCCTCGAACCGCGAAGTGTTGACGGAATTTCGGATATTCTTTTTAACAAAGGTGTTCACTATTTGATGACTCATAATCTCAACTTTAAACTCCCCGATGCCATTTACGGGGGCGGAAACATCAAAATCGAGCCGAGGTCCATCGAAGAAGACGGAGGTGTTATTTAAAACTAAAGTTCGACGAACCACCCAAGCCAGAAGGACGTCTTTTCCTGAAGAAAATAAGTAAGAACAATTTTTGTTTTGAAAGATTTTAAATTCTTTACAGGAGAAATCATGCAAATAAACACGGTATCAGTCAGGTGATAAGCTTTCTTTGACCTACAAGGCGAAAGCGGAAATCTTACCTTCTTCCGCTTCGGGTTTAAAGAGTTTTTGTTTTTAGAAGACACATTCACTCTGACAAAAGTGGGCATGAAATTTCATGCCTTACTTTTCCTTAACTAGAAAAAAATTTCACCCCTTGTTTTGAGCTTCTGGCGCTTTACTTAGGGGACGTTCCCTGAAGTGGTGTACCACATAAAAATCCTTATTACAGTCAGGGATTTAACTTAAGGCCTCTAATCAGTGATCACTGACCCACGGATTAACTTCCGCTTATTGAGTTTTCATAGTCTAGGATGCAATAAATGCTTTTCGAATTGATCACGTAAAGAGGACAGACACTAACGAGACTTTCCCAAAGGACAATAAATCTTTAACGGAATGATTGTGCCGAATTCGTATTTAATCGTTGAAGATACAATGGATCGAGGATATGCAAATACGAACCCGGACTTGTATTTATTTTCGCAAACTTTTTGAGTCAGAAAAATCTTTTTCCGTGGTCTACTTTTTCTCGGTATCGTACGTGCTACTGTTCATGGTCAGTCGGCTACCTGAATACCTGATGTTTTCTATCCGTTACGTTTTCGTTGGATCCCACACGAGGAAGAATTTCGATCAAGCAATTTTTAAAAGAGCTACGTGGGTGATAAAACGCACCCTAGGGACGATAGAAAACTCAACATTATAAGCACTTTCTTTAGACAAAAATGAAGGTTTGAGGTCATTGTGTCTCATCTTATTGGTATTTTCACGTCCGACTGGATTCGAGGAAATATCTCGGTCGTGACTTTCACTCAAGAGTTTGAATACCTAATATAATTTTTTCAAAAATTGTAATTACCAAGCCTTTAAAAGTAGTTAAAACTTAATCACCCTTCCCGTACCTCACATAAGCAAAAAAACCGTTCACAGAGGTACTCCGTCAGGAGGACTCACTATCCCGCAGTAGTTGATAACCCTCGTAAAAAAAGAGTCCGACACCCAGTGGTTCACATGCGAGGTATTGCGTGTGTTCCCTTCTCCCGAATGCTCATAGAGCCTAGAGAATGGAGATAAGGCGTCTTTCCGCAAAGCTATTCGTCCAAAAGTGGATGAAAACGATCTGATGACTTCACCGACCTAAAAATGTCCACCTAAGGCGATTCAGAGGGAAAATTCTCTTCCGCCAGAATCCATTGTTTCATAGTTCGAAGTCGTTGGAAGCAGGAGACTAGAAGCCTCTCGAAAAAGATAGAAGATTCAACTGTTTTTCAATCATCGACGGAGTACCTTCAAGTATTACTAATGAAAAATTGATTTCTTTATGTCGGATTACTAACCTTGGCGCCGACATAGTAACTGAAACTTAACAGTACAAAAGACCTTCTGACTCTTCGTTTTTGATGAGCCGTAAGCGAGACTCCTATTCTTTGACCACAATGAACGGGCTTGTATCACCTCAATAGAGAAAGTAACCTTCAATGAAGATCAAGGGGTGTAAATACGTTCGAGCCCATCTTAACATACTTGACTCAACAAAAGACCTTCAAAAAACGGACAAACGTTATGCTAACGAACTGTTCGTCTCCTGTAGAAAGAGCTTTTTGTTCCATAAAAAGTTTTCACCTTTAAAAATGATTTTTCCGAAGACTTATCAGGGCGTAAAAAAATGCAGTTTCATCCCATGAGAAAACGCACTTCCAAGAGTTAACTAATTATTTTGTTTCTATAAGTTTTAAAACGGAATATGAAGAGCGCAAATAATCATTTGCCAGGGAACGTAATTAATGGTTGGGAGAGAAAGAAGGTGAAAAAAAGATCTCAAGTTTACAGTTAGCCAGACTATAGTTTTCGCCTTTTTCTCCTCCTTAAAGAACTTAAAATATCTTGAATAGCTGTCTTGCAAAATTTTAAAGAGATCAAATTTTTTTGTTCCGGGGTCAATCTTCAGAAGAAATTATTCTCTAACGGAAAAGAGCAAGCAAAAAGTAATCATAATACAAATCTTGAATAACTTTTTTCTGATCGTAATTTTTTTCTGATGTTAATGAAGCTAAATTGTTGGCAACCGTGTTTTTTCTCTGACCGGTCATTTTCAAGCGTATTTGTGTTAATAACGGAACTGTTTTCACGTCATTTGCAGAAATGATGTTCTCAGATGCCTTCGATCATCCTTTTCGAGGCGTAGAAAGGTTTTAGGCATTTTTCGTTCATTGCTCGACAACTGATTACAGAATGCTTATGGTGTCTCATCACCAAACCAAGTAAAAGTTGCTGAAATTGTTGAAGCATATCTTGATGTACAGATAAAACATAAAAAATACTGGCGCAACTTTCCCAAATCTCGGTAGTAAAAAAGGTTGTTCGATACTTTTATTATTTTCGATTAGGTTTTATTTTGATTCGTATAATGGGAATTCCAATGCTCTTAAAAGATGTGGGGTTCAAAGCAGGCAGGATAAATGTAGGGCAAACATGTCTATTGTGTGGGATAAGTAGGCAGAAAAATTCAAGGAGCGGTTAGCCACGTCCTCAAACGAAAATGGTTAAAGCGAATTAAAACAAAACGGGAGGAAATGAGATGAAAATTAAAAGGGAATAACGGAGCGCAGCGATGTAATCGCGGATGAAATGAGCGTAAAACCAAAATGTCGCCGTACGAAAAACGTCAGATTTCGCGACGATCCGCGAGAAAATGGATTCTAGAAAAGATCTTTAAAACACTGGAAAGCAAAATTTTCCGATTCTACACATCCGAACATGCTCCACTCTCACCGACCCAGATGCCATAGGAAAGCATAAAGTTTTCAATTAGACTGGTTGAGTTAATTATCTGATGTAACTATTTTGATTGCCATAATTGGTTCCTTTTATCTAGATGTACGAAAACGCGAGGTGAGAACTTCGCGACAAAATTATACATTTTAAAATGATTCAGAATGGGAAAGTGTCGTATAATCCCATGGGTGCTCCAACTCGTAATTTACACTTTAAAAGGTGCTTTTCACTATTTTTAATGCGTGCCCTGTTTTTAAGGAGGCGTGGTCCATTGAAATCGCAACCTTTTGAAACCACTTCGCTACGCATCGGGAAGCTAAATAAAAAGATTTCGCTCCAGAAGATACGCCTATACATACATTAAAATCCAGGCCACATATGGAAAAGAAAAGTTAACAAATTTGAGTTTGAGTCCACAAAATGGGGCCTCTATTAGGGATGGACTTGTTGCGATACTTCCGATATATCGGAATATCGATATGAGGCGCTTCGGATACGAAGGGCGAACTCGACATCGGACAAATTTTTTAACTTCCTTAAAGAAGTTGTGATACCCTCGATGTCAGTTTTTTTTTTCATTTTCAGATTCTAGACCTCTTGGTGAATACACCCATATAAATTTTATGTCGAGTTCGCCCTTCGTATCCGGAGCGCCTCATATTTACCTTCCGATATTTGCACCGATATTTTCCTTCTGATTTATCGGTTCATCCGATGTTTTCCTTCCGATATTTTATCCGATACGATATTCCTTACCGATACATCGCGATATTTTTTCGATATGAATCCGAAAGAAAAATGGGGCAACACACGGATAACTGTTAACATCCGGTGCGATATATCGCGATATATCACGATATTTCGGAATTATCGCGATATTCTCCTTCCGATATATCGGTTCATCCAATATTTTCCTTCCGATATATCGGTTCATCCGATATTTTCCTTCCGATATATCGGTTCATCCGATATTTTCCTTCCGATATATCGGTTCATCCAATATTTTCCTTCCGATACATCGGTTCATCCAATATTTTCCTTCCGATATATCGGTTTTATCGGATAACATATCGGAAGGAAGGCCATATCGAATCAACCCTAATTAGGGAAGAAATAAAACCATTAGAGAGATGTTTTCCAGGGCGAGAAATTTAATTCATTTGTCGTAATAAATCGACCATTCTCGAAGAAATGTAGGCTTCAAAGTGTGATTTCTTAATAGGAAACAATAGTTAGCAGAAGCTCAGTCATTAGTCATAATGAGGGTGAATGTGCCAAAATTTTATCCATAACAATCGGCACAGTTCACACGATGTAAAGCGTAACGGACGTAATACTGCCCAATTTTTTAATCCTCCATGTCCGAAATGAGGGCTCGAATTAACACCTCGAACATGGCGAGTGCAAGAAAAAATATGAATAGAAGCACACCCGTGAAATCAATTTACCCTATGAAAATTTCCATGAAAATCTTACTTTTTCACTTTTACGTGAATATTCATTGTTTGGCCTTGTTAACATGCCGGACACTCGACCGCGACGTCCTCTCACCGCGATTTTCTACGCTTGTTTCGTCGATTTTGAATGTCAACCACTTTCGCTGACAGATTCGGCTACTTTTCATTCTGTTTTGAATAAAACGAGAGAAATCTGACATTTCGAGTATTCTTTTGTGTCAACCTTGTATCGCGGAAGGGAGTCGGTAGAAAGTACAAGTTTTTAAGGAAGTTGTAGGTGCAATTTAGGGTCAGTGGGGCAAGGCCGGACTTCGTATTTAAATAGAAAGTTTTTAACTATTTTTTTTTTGCAGAACAAGTCTTTAAGAAGAAGTTGATGTCAAGCTTTATGGCGGCGATGTTAGTAATCAAGCTGATTAAAGTCAAATTGATGTTCCTTCTTCCGCTTGTCGTCGGGGTCGGAACGGCGAAAAAGATACTTTGAAAGTCCTTCTTTTTATCTTCCCTGCGCTAACCCATCTTTTTAAACTTTGCGCATACTATCATCATCACCATACGAAGTACCATCTTCACCACCACCATCAGGTAACTTTAATTAAACATGGAAAACAAGCATCCTTTTTTTAGATCGCTCATCACCATCATCATTCGAAACCTGTTTACCACGCGCCACCTGTCGAGTACGACTACCCACCCCCGGGTGCGGAAATCATACATAGAAGCGAGACGAATAACGAACTTTCATCATGGGGCATCGAATATGAAGAACCGAAGGAAGATATGAACCGAATATACTCGATAACTCCAAGTCCTGTAAGTCTAAGGGTTAAACTGTGTCATCGGTCAGCCTCGACCATTAGGTCAGGTGTAGCCTTCCGGTTTCTCTGTCCAACCGGTGTGGACCTGACCTCTTACATCCCGGTTTACTTTTCTTTAGTGAAATTCTTATAAAAAATCTATCGACAAGTGCGTAATAGAATTTTATTCTAATAACGTCTGTGGTTCACCGTGGGAGTCGTGATTTGGTCTGACACAATGACCTTAAACAATTGAAATTCCTCAAGCCTTTCCAATGAACCAGAAACTATCTTCGGAGTAAAAAAAGTTTTTTTAAAATCGCTAGTTTAGTCGTCAGGAACCAATTAAGAAATGCAGATTAAAGGCGAGTTAGGGGTGAAAAAAATAAGTGGGTCGAGACCGGGATTTCATGGCTCAAGGTTGCCTCCAGACGCCGACTTTCACCCGTTCGGGATGCTCATCGACGCCAAATGTGAATAAAACGGAACATGTCCGATGATTCCCAATTTAGGTTAGACACTTTAAAAACCTTCGTCACTATCTTGAAACCAAAAAAAGTCCATTTTTAATGATATGTTATCTTTGGCATTGAAAGCTGAGTGTTTTTATTTTGTAGGTGTCAAATCAAATACAGCAGGCACCGTATGTTCAATATCCAGTGCAAAACCAGCCGCAGTTTTTACCGGAGATCCATTTTATTCTCCGATTCTTGTCAAGTTGGATAGAGTGTTCTCCGAATTGGGTTTCACAGATGAACCATGTAAGGAGCGCTTAGTCTGCAGCATGTACAAAACTCCGGAAAGATTCAGCCCGCATAGCAACTTAGTTTCTGCAGAAATTTCAAGGTAAAATGAAACAACGAATTTGGTGTTTGATTTAAGTTTTTGTAGGGATCCGAGTGAATTGAGGAAGCCGGTTCAAGCGAACGCGGACGTCGTGAGATACTTCAGATACGTCCAAGCCGCCCGGAATGGTCAAGATATGAAAGATTGCCTTCGCCTGTATCCATCGTGTTCGCTCCTTACCGAATGAAATGCCGAAAAAACATTCACAGTGTTCGCTCCCGGTTTGGGCTACGGCGTCGTCGAGGGAGTCGTGGTCGGCATCGTCAACTACCTCTTCACTTCTCGCGACGTCGAGACGCGCCGCTGTACCCAAAATCGTTTTATTCATCCTACTCATCGCCCTCTTTACTGCCGGCATGGGTA
Organism: Orius insidiosus; assembly: GCA_014119065.1. Taxonomy (NCBI): domain Eukaryota; kingdom Metazoa; phylum Arthropoda; class Insecta; order Hemiptera; family Anthocoridae; genus Orius; species Orius insidiosus. The sequence continues at coordinate 22,848 of JACGAQ010001093.1, read as the reverse complement.
TGATACTCGCGTTCGTTTTGAACTATGTTTAGAATCAGCGATTCGGACGTGCTATTCGTTACCTAGACTGGAAGAAGTCCTCCTTATTCTAAGCATTCTTCACATTAACAGGTGGTGGAAATTTTATTCGGGGATCGGCGACTACTTCCGTCGCTTATAAACTGAAAGTAGTGACTCTTTAGTGTTTTTATTTTTAAGTTTGAGTGTATTTATTGTACGGACGTTGCTCTTTATACAAGAAATCCTTTAGTCATAATCGAGTCATTTTAAAAAAGCTCAATTTTTTATTGTACTTGTGCCAGAATGAATGAGTGTGTGAAAAAAAATTATTTATTCTTGTAAAAAAAGTTTTTCATTTCCCATGAAACACGTGTAAAAAACACGTGTAGATAAAACCTACAAACATGGAAAACTTAAAAACAATCGTCCAAAATAGAGTTTCGGATTCTCTCAACCTTTTAGAGATTCGGAAAACAAGGATTTTTTCAACACAGGAATGTGTTTAGCGGGTAACTTGATTACGTCCTAATAACATAAACTTATTTGAGATCCAGGAGGCGGAGCATTGATGGGATACCTTATGCAGAACCTCATTGACATAAAAGGTAAGTTTTTTCAATTTTCTGATTCTACGTCGAGGTTAATTACCTTCCCAGTTATCTTCAACAAACTTATCATGATTGGACCAGCCGCCATTTTCCTAACTAAACACGGAGCTTCCGCCATTGAAAGGAGATAGTTATGCAACACTACAGATCTAAATTTTATTTTTTAGAATAGCAAAAACGCTTTAAAAATAGGAGTTGATAAAAAAAAGAGGAAATTAAGCCTTCTGCGCTCTCTGTTGTCGGATAAACTAACTAAATTTAGGCTTTAGGAATAAAGATATTAGTCTGTCCAGGCCAGAGGTCACTCTTTTTCTGGGGTACCTGATGAGATTTAGCTACAGACAGAAGGTTGGCCAGTGCCACCAAGCGACACTGGATGTCATTTCTCGATGCCAGAAGAAGCTATAAGTGTAATTTTAGGATGTGGAGCATTTGGAACAATAATGGGCTGCGGAATGGCCATCAACTATTTGGACGAGAAAAACCGAAAACCCTCAAGGATAATCATACACAACAAAAACGACGAATACCTTGAAGAATTTGAAAGCGACACTTTACAATAAACTTAAAATATACTAATTTATTAAATTTCAAAAGAGAATCATCCATAAATGGATGTCTCCTAAAATAGTTTCCAATGCCATAACATAAAAAAAGTAAAAGTTTCAAGCTCTTTGGGGGAATTCTTATTTTACAACATCTGTGCACTCCCAGTTGAGTAAATATTAGTGCGTTTTCTGAAGTTTCCAATTATAACCAGTACACTAATTAGTGGTTAATAGCAAAGTAGACTATGAGGTACATAATTAAAGCTTTAAAGGAATTAAAGGAAGACGAAAATATTCGCAGTATTTTTACTTGTTTTGGTAAGTTTAATATCAATTTAACAAAATCGAAATTTAATATAATTTTTTTAAGGCACTGGATTTTGTGTTGGCCTCATCATAGTGAAATTTGGCTGCCTCGATATAATAGTAGCAAAATAAATTGTAATTTTTAAAAATAATTATAAATATCTTTTCAAAAGTACCTGAAAATAAATTTTATATCCTCGGTATTCTGGCGGCGATGTGAGTCGTTGTTTTCCATTCTGAATCTTCATTTGGCTGAACTTCACAATAAGAAAAGTCCCACCGACAGTACCTTTGCAGAGCCTTCCAGGATTCAATACAATACAATCGGAATAATCCTATAAAAAATTAAATTTACAATAAATCTTGTTTAAAAATACAAACTTTGGCGAAACAATGGAGATCTGAAGGAGCGATGAGAATATGAGGGTGATGGGTAAACTACAATATTTTTTCCAGAGGTTTAAATCGAATACGTTTTCCGTTTCATGAGGATGAGAGGATAAAACGATCGCTGGTCGATCAGCTGTCCAGCCAAGACTCCAAGTCGATTTGACGGTATGCTAAAATAATTTAATAGAAAAGTACTTCAACAGAACTTACACAGAAAAATCATTTTTTCCTAAATGAAAAACTGCATCTGTCGATGTGACACCAATAATTAAACCATCGATGTCTAAAATGCATGGATCAGGATAAAATTTTATTTTTTTGAAATTTCCTAAAGTCGGAATTGGTGTAGGATAAACTGGAATATTCATCGCATCTTTAGAACTTGATATCACACAAATTTGAATGTCAAGCCTAAAAATAAAAGGTTAATTTTTTTAATGTAAAGAACAGCGAAACTTACTTTTCAAAAGAATCTTCCATTTGCCTTAATAATCGTGTGTAATAATCTGAAAACGATTCAGCGATCCCTTCTTCTGTTATTTTCGCATGATTTGAATCTAAGAGGGGTCCAATAAGAATTAAGAGATTCGGCTTATTTTTAAGGACGTAATTAACAAGATCGTGAAATGGTCATAAGATAAAGTGTCGCTCAAAGTCATCGGGCCGGCCGCAACCAATATTTCGACATGAGCTAAAAAGATGTTAAGAAAAAGAAGATACAAAAAGACAGCACATTTTAGTGATGGTGGAGGAGGTAAGGGATGAGGAGCTTTACTGTATAGTTCAGAGACGATCACTCGATTCCCAGCGGCAGTTCCTTTAAAAGCGATCACTTGTCCAGGAAAGAAGACAAATTCATTTAAATGGCTCAAATCGAGTTCTTTGACGTTTTCAGTTGTACCATCGTTGTTTGAGCAAAGATCGTAGACAGAAACTCTTTTGTTCTTTTCAACTTGAAAACACGACCAATAAAAACGGTTTGTTCAGTCTGATTTGTGATTGGAGACGGTTCCGGTAAATTAAATTGAGAAACAATCGCCAGCGCCATCTCTATACTAGAATCTTCTAAAACAAGCGAAGAGTTACGAAGCGTCCCATAAAAATATTTCCATTCTTTTGAATTCGTCTCTCGATATTCTTTAACTTTTAGAGACAATTGTTTAGATTCCCAATCAAAACGTGGTTTCCCATATGTTCCGACAGTCTGACCGGAATTTTTGCGGCTGCTGTACTTCACAGATGGAGAATAACTAAAAAGAAGTTGTCATTCTGTAATTTTTAAAGAAACTCACATATCAGGAGAAAAACCAGCTGGTGAAAAATTGAGACGTTTATCTTGACTAATTATGTTCTAAAAATCAAATTAGTAAGCACTAAATTAATAATTTAACTTACATTAGGGGAGAATGTAATGGAATTGAATTTCTGCTAGGGGATGATCTAAAAAGGTGTTAAGGAAAAGAAATTTAGTCAAAAATAAGGCTCAGGGATAAAAAGAATTTACAGTTGATAATTAGGATCTCCAAGAACCCACGAACAGAAAAAAATGTAATAAAAAGACGGTGATTTTCTGAGCATGCTGGAAGGAACTGAACTTCCGTCACACCTCAGCTCTATCACCCAAGATTCTTCGCTCCTTGTCTATCACCCAAGATTCTTCGCTCATTGTCTATCACCCTTCTTTCCTCCTTTCTATCACCCAAGATTCTTCGCTCATTGTCTATCACCCTTCTTCGCTCCTTTCTATCACCCAAGATTCTTCGCTCCTTGTCTATCACTCTATCACCCAAGATTCTTCGCTCCTTGTCTATCACCCTTCTTTCCTCCTTTTGTATCACCCAAGATTCTTCGCTCCTTGTCTATCACCCTTCTTTCCTCCTTTTCTATCACCCAAGATTCTTCGCTCCTTGTCTATCACCCAAGATTCTCGCTCTTTGTCTATCACCCAAGATTCTTCGCTCCTTGTCTATCACCCAAGATTCTCCGCTTCTTGTCTATCACCCAAGATTCTTCGCTCCTTGTCTATCACCCTTCTTTCCTCCTTTGTATCACCCAAGATTCTTCGCTCCTTGTCTATCACCCTTCTTTCCTCCTTTCTATCACCCAAGATTCTTCGCTCCTTGTCTATCACCCAAGATTCTTCGCTCCTTGTCTACCACCCAAGATTCTTCGCTCCTTGTCTATCACCCAAGATTCTTCGCTCCTTGTCTTTCACCCAAGATTCTTCGCTCCTTGTCTATCACCCAAGATTCTTCGCTCATTGTCTATCACCCTTCTTTCCTCCTTTTCTATCACCCAAGATTCTTCGCTCATTGTCTATCACCCTTCTTCGCTCCTTTTCTATCACCCAAGATTCTTCGCTCCTTGTCTATCACTCTATCACCCAAGATTCTTCGCTCCTTGTCTACCACCAAGATTCTTCGCTCCTTGTCTATCACCCTTCTTTCCTCCTTTTGTATCACCCAAGATTCTTCGCTCCTTGTCTATCACCCTTCTTTCCTCCTTTTCTATCACCCAAGATTCTTCGCTCCTTGTCTATCACCCAAGATTCTTCGCTCCTTGTCTACCACCCAAGATTCTTCGCTCCTTGTCTATCACCCTTCTTTCCTCCTTTTGTATCACCCAAGATTCTTCGCTCCTTGTCTATCACCCTTCTTTCCTCCTTTTCTATCACCCAAGATTCTTCGCTCCTTGTCTATCACCCAAGATTCTTCGCTCCTTGTCTACCACCCAAGATTCTTCGCTCCTTGTCTATCACCCTTCTCCTTTTGTATTACCCAAGATTCTTCGCTCCTTGTCTATCACCCTTCTTCCTCCTTTTCTATCACCCAAGATTCTTCGCTCCTTGTCTATCACCCAAGATTCCTCGCTCTTTGTCTATCACCCAAGATTCTTCGCTCCTTGTCTATCACCCAAGATTCTCCGCTTCTTGTCTATCACCCAAGATTCTTCGCTCCTTTTCTATCAACGCCACTGGCAAGAACTAATTCTACAAGAAATCAAAGGATACTTTTCGACAGCATTGAAAATGGGAAGGGCCATCGACCTCGTCCTCAGCTTATCCTTGAGTTCGGACCTTTCAAAAGCTTTAAGATGCTCGATCGTCGGCGGTCCTCCTTCCAACTTGGAAATACTGTAGGCGATCCACGATTCGACCATTTCTTCCTCACCCATTCCATATTGCTCGCAGAGTCCGCAAGCTTAAAATAAAACCTCAAAAAATCAATTACAAAATTACATTTACTTACAGAACGAAAGAATTTCGTCGTTCACATCAATACCAAGATCGGTAAATTGTTTATTTAATTCTTTGACAGAAACCATTTCTAAAAGCGTGTGGCTCCTTACATAAAATCCTTGTTGTTGTTACCAAGTGATAACAGTTTGATAAGTTTAGGCGGCAACTTTAGGCGGGATAACACGTAAGAAGGTAGGCGGGAAGAAGGTTGCCAACATTCTTAAATAAAATTTACCTCCTTCAACCTTAGGAACGCTGATGAACTCTCACATTATTTTTTTTATAAAAATTAAGATATTTTTATTCCACATAATAGCTTTGTTCCAACCGCAGTTTGAAACTGGTTTGAAACTCCTGGAGTATGCGCAGAAGGACTTGGAAGTCAAAATTGACCTCGCTCAAATCGTTAGTCCGTCAAATCTGACGTGCGAATCCTTCTGCGCATGCTCCAGGAGTTTCAAACTGCGGTTGGAACAAAGCTAATAATATGCATTATGCAGGAAAAAGATTTTTTTTTCTTATAATAAATCATTTAGGTCCATTGGGATCAATTTTGAGGCCGCTCCTGCGCAGCATTAATAACAACGAAAGCTTTATTATGGACGTCAATTATTTTATTATGGACCTATAGGAGCTAGGATTTTAATTTTACTTTTTAAGGATAAAAAAGTTACAATTAAATTATTTTTTAAGTACATATTTTGATTTTTCAATTAATTTTACTTTCACCCTTTTAACAATACATACTTAAAATAAAAGTTTAAAAAAATTAAAAATAATAGAGTGTACTATATGAGTCGTTCGTCTTCAGCCAAGCCTAAAGCGTCCTCGCTCATCTTCCAGATTTGTTCCCCAAGTTTTGTATCATTCGCTTTTTTATTTTTGCATTGAGATATCTAAAAAACAAAATTAGAAATAAAAGCTTTGTTCCAACCGCAGTTTGAAACTCCTGGAGCATGCGCAGAAGTATTCGACGTCAAAATTGACGTCGTTCAAATTGCGTCCGTTGAAGTCAACTGACGACAAATTTTACGTCCAAATCCTTCTGCGCATGCACCAGGAGTTTCAAACTGTTGGAACAAAGCTAAAGAGTTAATTTTTGTGAGCATACCTGGCAATTTCTAAAGTACTCTCCAGTGACAGTTTTTAAATTTGGATCCAACGCAACAGTCAAAGTAGTCGCCGCGCCGTCGACAAAGTTCTAAAAATCGGGTTTGAAATATGGGGAGTTCAACTTTTACTTACCATTCCGAATTTTCTTTCGATTGTACTCAAAAAAAGTTTTAAAGCTTCCACCTTTGCTCGCTTCCATAAAGTAGTATTCACAAATCCAGGGTTCACCGAATTGACGGTTATTCCTATGAAAGAAATAAAAATATATGAGGCGCTCCGGGTACGAAGGGCGAACTCAACATCGGACAATTTTTTTTTTTCATTTTCAGATTCTAGACCTCTTGGTGAATACACCCATATAATTTTTATGTTGAGTTCGCCCTTTTTCCCTTTAAATACGTAAAAACCGATATGCGGCAAAGCTCTGCGATATCCGAGCACCCGCATTCGGGTACGAAGGGCGAACACCACATCCTAGTCCACAACCCCCACTCCTTTTCCCATTCCAGGGCATTTCTGTTGAGTTCGCCGTAACATAAAACTTTAAAATGCGAATATCTCGAAACTACGTTTTGTTGAGTTCGCCCTTCGTACCCGGAGCGCCTCAAAAAAAAGTTCTATACCTGTTCCTTTAATTTTTCTGCTAAATAATTTGCTGAGAAAAGATTGGCAAGTCGGGTATTACAATGTAGTCTCCATGGGCAAGTGTTTTATCGTATTCCTCCAACGAAAGGGCTTTCACATTCCCAAAATGGTGCAAGGATGAATTGACAAAAATGATTTTTCCCGGTCCGCTTTTTTTCATTCTTTCTATTATTGCGAAACAAAAAAAAAATCCAAGGTTAGTTATTTGAAATTTAAATGTCATTTCCTTTTTATTTACGCTTTTTTGAGATAAAGCAATTTTTTTCCCATACCGATCAAAGAATCAATTAAAAGGACGGAAGAAAATTGATTGACGTGCCACCCCAGAGGAAGTTGGTCGTTCGTATTTCTTATTCCTACAAGACCAGCTCCTGCGTTTAAAATAAGCATATCGATTTTATTTTCTTCTTCGAGAATGTCTTTTACAAATTGTTTCACGCTCCAAATCGAACTTAAATCCATCCTTTTGACCGTGATGTCGTCATTTTTCGTCTCATGGATGATAATATCTAAAAGAAAATACATAAAAGAAAGCGTTGAGGTTATTTTAAATTACTTTTAGCGAGATGAGCACTTCCGACATTTCTGCATGCCAAAATAACTCGAGCACCTCTATGCGAAAGCTCTTTTGCCGTCTCAAATCCAATTCCTATGAAACATAAGTACATGATTAATAATTTAATAGTAAGTATTTGTATTTTTGCTTCATTGGGATCAGATTTTTAATTTTTAACAACAAATTTGCGTTATTCTTTGAAATTCTAGGCGGATTTGGGATCATAAAAGTATTTACGTCCCCAAGATTTAGGTAAAATTGGCCACATTGAATAGTTGAACATTCAAACTTGATAACGCTAAATATGACATTTTAGCGCCTACTCTTACACTGGAATAGATGTAGGCAGTGAAGATTCAAGATGGAGGCAGGTGAAAAAACGAAGAGGAGGTTTCAATTATTACGAATTTACTTCCAGTGTTACCACTTTTCATTAAAAAAAATTTACCTTTATTTCCTCCAGTAATGATCACAGTTTTTCCATCTAATCTGGCATTGACATTCAGCTTTCTTCTGGTCGCTGTTAAATAAATTTTCAATAAAAGACACGGTACAGCCACTATCATAACCCATAAATTGAACACAGTGTAGTTGAGAACCGTTAAAAATAAATTAACGACAACCCCCATTTTGAAAAATAAGTAACACGGCGATCTGCAGAAGGTACAAAACGTACTGAAAAGAATAATATTCTTTATAGTTATTCCAGTAGAAGGGGAGACATTTTTTTTATGAAAATCCGTCTATTGTTTGGTAATCTATGAATAAACGATTACCGACGTAAGGAATGAATCAGAAAAATATAAAAAATTCAGAAATAAAAACAATATGACAAAAAGAAAAGGTCAATCGTGTCCACATAGATTGTTGCCACCTTTTTTGATAATGCCTTATATGGAATATCTATTCTAAATAGGGAAAAGTCTGGAGTAAGACGAAACTTCCTTCAGTTTTAATGTTTTAAGAAACTTTTTTCCTCAAGTAATTCCTAAACCGGAGTGCCGTGACAACTGTCGAATGATGCTATCTGCTCTGCCCAGTCTATTTCACCTAGCAGTCCAGGAGCACCTTGCCCTGCTGCTCAGGGAACTGACAGTTTTGACCCTAAACCGGAGTGCCGAGACAACTGTCGAATGATGCTATCTGCTCTGCCCAGTCTATTTCAACTAGCAGTCCAGGAGCAACCTTGCCCGCTGCTGCTCAGGAACTGACAGTTTTGACCCTAAACCGGAGTGCCGTGACACTGTCGAATGATGCTATCTGCTCTGCCCAGTCTATTTCACCTAGCAGTCCAGGAGCAACCTTGCCCGCTGCTGCTCAGGGAACTGACAGTTTTGACCCTAAACCGGAGTGCCGTGACAACTGTCGAATGATGCTATCTGCTCTGCCCAGTCTATTTCACCTAGCAGTCCAGGAGCAACCTTGCCCGCTGCTGCTCAGGGAACTGACAGTTTTGACCCTAAACCGGAGTGCCGTGACAACTGTCAATGATGCTATCTGCTCTGCCCAGTCCATTTCACCAAGCAGTCCAGGAGCCAGCGCGCTGCTGCTCAAGGAACTGACAGTTTTGACACTCGGGATTCACCCACAGCGACCTTTTCTGCTGAAAAACAACTGCTACTATCAGCTATGAACTGACAGAGATATAAGTGAGGTCTAATAAAAAATGTTTATTCTATTTGTGACATTCACATCTTTTGATCTGAAATGATAAATCGGAGAGCCTCTGATCTTTTAGTTCCAGCAGCGATTCCAAGCGTGATATCTGAAAACACCAAAAAATAATTTTCCTTCAATTTTGACTCTACCTTTGAATGCAATGAAGCAATTTCTTGTTTCTTCGTTTCCAGTTCTTGCAGAACGCTATGATGTTCTTCAAAAGGAACTGTGGACGGAATATGTATTTCAACGATTCTTGAGCTTTCCATCTTATATTCTAACGAAAAGAACTTTTTTTCGACCCCCTCACGAAAAATAAAAACAGGAAAAACTTATACCGTCAACTATTAAGTTTTTTTCGTCTTCTTGGCTCGCGTTTTTCAGTCTTTCGATTTCCTCAAGTTTTTCTTTTACCGACGTTAAAATATCTTCGATCGCTTCACGATTCGTATTCGCTGCATTCGTCAATTTCTGTTCTGTCTGCCCTATCCCTATTTTCTTTAAAACCTAAAACATATGAGAATTCCCTAAGTCTATTCTTTATTAGCTTTGTTCCAACCGCAGTTTGAAACTCCTGGAGCATGCGTTTGCACGTCAGATTTCTGACAAAATATTTGAACGACGTCAAAGTCCTTCTGCGCATGCTCCAGGAGTTTCAAACTGCGGTTGGAACAATTGACTACTTTATTGTTCAATCTGTCCAGTTTCTGAGTTTATTCGAGACGGAGTTTGCTGAAGGGTAGTTGTGAAGCTCGACTAAGCGTGGAAAGTGCTTTTTTAGAAGTTCCGCTAGCAAAACTAAAAGTCACAATTAATCAATTTGGCTATCCCATAAATTTTCACCTCCATCTGAAAAATCTCTCGCCAAATTTTTTTTCTGTTTAGAAAAGTCGAATTCGTTGAGCCAATCGTAGAGATCATCTTTTTCACCAGATCTGTCGTCTGTAAAGAAGGTTGGCTCATTTCATTTGGATAAAATAGCATCAAAAATATGTAAAAATTTAAAAAGCTGATATTATTCACTAATTTTTATTTATTTTTATCCGTAATCTCGGCTCATCATTAGCCTCCCACGAGCTACAAAAAATAAGCAAAACTCTTAGACCAATGAAGTTTTTATGACGTCAGTGACACTTTTAGAATCCACATAGAGACTTACCTTTTTTGTGGTTATCTTAGTGATTGATAATTTGATAAAATAGTGTTTCTAAAATAAACAAAATAAATAAAAAAACGAATTTCTTAGGGACCTAAGTCCCGTTAATATGTAAAAATTTGAATTATGTACATATCTTTTTTAAAACTGATCCGATTAAGATATTTATTTATGTGTATATTCACTACTTTTTAATCGGCTGTTTATTTCTTTTTATCGATTCCAACAGGTAAATTGAAGCTTTATATTTGATTTTTGTTTATAAATATTTGATATTTTCAGGCGGAAAAGAAGACTGTGCATGTAAAGAAGAAGTGGCGAAAGTTAAAAAAGAGAGCGAGCATTTGCTCGGAGTTGTCGTCCCTTTCAGAGATCGGTTTGAAGAGCTGCTTGAGTTTATTCCTCACATCCATAAGTTCCTCAATAATCAAAATATCAACCATAAAATTTATATTATCAACCAGGTAAAAACAACTCACTTTTGGCCCTAAAGCTCGAAGTTTGCTTAAGAGGCTTAATTTCAAGTTTTTCACTTTTAGGTTGATCAATATCGATTCAACAGAGCGTCTTGATCAATGTTGGATTTAAAATCGCTACGAATGAAGGTTGCGATTATATTGCGATGCACGATGTTGATCTTCTACCTTTAAATCCATCGTTGTCCTACGATTTTCCACGAAATGGTCTCTTCCATGTCGCCTCGCCTGATCTGCACCCTCGTTACCATTATCCGTCGTTTGTCGGTGGAATTTTAATTATTAAAAAGTAATTTTTTTCTTATCTAACGGATTATACGGGGTGGGAAATTCTAGTGTCCCCCAGGTTAAGTCGAAAACGAATCAAAATAAGAAAAAAGTTGAATGGTAACCACATTTTGGTATAATTCTGAATTTTTTGTGTTTTGTGTGTTTTAACTTCCTTAAAGAAGTTATTGTGGGTTTTTGGGGAAGGGTCTTCCAGACCCCGTGGGGTCGATTCGAATATTGATCTTTACCGATCTCAACTTTGTCTGTGGTGCAGGCCGGCCGTCCGTTGCATTTTTTCCCGGAACACTTTACGGCCACAGTTTTTATCCGATTTTCACCAAAATTTCACACAAATTTCTTTAGCCGGTGAAGAAAAAACTAACCTGGGCGATTTTTGAATTTCGAAAAAATGGCGGAGATATGGCTGTTTGAAATTTTAAGAAATTCGCCGCGGCCGAACCGTTGGTCCAATTTTCACCAAATTTTCACCAATTACTCCTTACATTTTTGTCGAATTTTTGATGTAAAAAATTGACACTTTTTTATTATTTTTTTAGTAGGGAGACATTTCATACTTCTACCATTACGAGAGGCACATCCCTAGGCCAAGAGCCCATTATTTCTACCTTCACACTTGGAAAATTTTTGAAAAAAAAAGAACTTAAAAAAAATTTCAAAAAAAAGAAAAGAAAAGAAAAGGAAAACCCGGAAAATTTTAGGAAAAAAACCGAAAATTTTTCGAAAACTTAGAAAATTTTCGAAAAAAAAAAACCTGGAAAATTTTTTGAAAAAAAAAAAAAGACAACTTGGAAAATTTTTCAAAAAAAAAAAAAAAAACTTCCCCTCCGTTATACTTCCCCTCTTATACTTCCCCTTCGTTATACTTTCGTTCCCTTATAATCCCCCCTCCATTATACTTCCCTGACTTATATTCCTATTCCCCTCCATTATACTTCCCTGAATTATATTCCTACTTCCCCTCCATTATACTTCCCTGATATTCTACTTCCCCTCCATTATACGTCCCCTGACTTATATTCCCCCTCCATTATACTTCCCCTGACCTATATTCCTACTTTCCCCTCCATTATACTTCCTGACTTATATTCCTACTTCCCCCTCCATTATACTTCCCTGACTTATATTCCTACTTCCCCTCCATTATACGTCCCCTGACTTATATTCCCCCTCCATTATACTTCCCTGACCTATATTCCTACTTTCCCCTCCATTATACTTCCCCTGACTTATATTCCTACTTCCCCCTCCATTAACTTCCCCTGACTTATATTCCTGCTTCCCTGACTTATATTCCTACTTCCCCCTCCATTATACTTCCCCTGACTTATATTCCTTCTTTCCCCTCCATTATACTTCCCCTGACTTATATTCCTGCTTCCCCCTTCATTATACTTCCCTTGACTTATTCCTACTTCCCCCTCCATTATACTTCCCTGACTTATATTCCTGCTTCCCCCTCCATTATACTTCCCTGACTTGTATTCTCCCTCCGTTATACTTCCCCCTAGTATATGCTGCTCACTTTAAGGAAGTTTTCATTGGAAGCTCTTCAAACCAGTACTTATAATTTTTTTTAAGTAACAAATTCATTAAAAAATATACTGTTTTTCCAGAATCCGCCAAAAAAAAAAAAAAATTTAAGAATTTCTAGAAATTTACAAGATTTCTGTATGAATTCTGGATGTTTTTTGGGCCCACATTCCATCTTCAAATTGGGAAATTCGACTAACATTTTGTCTTATTTTAGTTTTAATCTTGACTTATTTTTCAGGCAAGACTTTGAAAAGGTGAACGGTATGAGTAATAAATATTGGGGATGGGTTTGGAAGATGATGAATTTTTTTTGAGGCTGAAAGAAGCCGGTTTGAACATATCAAGACCTTCTAATATTACAACTGGGATCGAAAATACCTTCAGGTGAGTTAAGATTAAAGAATCTTTATTTTTTATTCAAATTTTAGACATATCCATGACCGAGTGTGGAGGAAAACGAGATGGTGAAATGTTTCAACCAAAAGAAGTGACGAGAAGACGTGATCGACATACAGGCTTAAAAGACGTCTCATTCGTTGTAAAATCGAGGCGGGAAATGACCATCGACAACGCTCCAGCCTCAATCATCAACGCTTTTCTCAAATGCAACCGAACTGTCACGCCATGGTGCCTTTGCTCTGAGAAAAGAAAAAAATAATGGACAAACAGCCGTACGGGATGTTCAATAAAAAAATGTCTTCTATCAGATGACCTAATCGATGTTTACATTTTTAAACGACTGATTCCTGATTCGATGTTGTACTTAAGTCTGATTATGCTTCCATTATTGCCTACGGAGCTTCTCGCTCTCCACCCTGCAAATGCAATCAGACCATTTTCGCATTTACTTTTTATGTACTGTTTCCCCAAGGACCATTTTTCTTAACATGTACTTTAGCCTTTTTGTAACATTTTAGCTACATTAAATTTTATTTATAAAAATAACTTCAATCTCTTTACAGTAATTACACAATATTTTAATTGATTGCATGTCCAAGTTAAAGGTCACTGATTGGTCAAGTGGTGTAAAAATTAATATCTTTTACATTTTGTCCACCCTAGTCCATTAAAAACAACAAAATTGACCTTTTTAATTCATTATAAATTTTTAATTCTTGTTTTATGTAAAATATTGTACCTTAATAAACAATTTATGATAATTTTATTTCTTGTTCGTTATCACTTATCACTATTTAAAAAATTTTTTAATACCAATAAAATTAAATAAACTCTATGAATTCCCAGAATATGCAATAAAAAAAACGTTAAAAATTTATAGAATTTGACAGAAACCTTATAATTTGTAATAAAAAGGATTTAAGAATATAATAAAAAAAATTTATTTATTTTCGATTATTTTATAAATAATTATTTATTTATTATTTTTTTAGTCTGGTATAAAATTAAATAACAGTGTCAATTTTTTAAAACATAAGAATTTTTAAAATTCGAAAAATAAGTAATTCATAAACAAAACAATGAATTTTAAAAATAAACTGGATAATTTTTAAAAATAAATTTCAATAAAATTGATTGTTGTTAAATTTTTAACGTAATTTATCAACCATAAATTCATTTAAAAAATCCAAAAATGTACAAATAAAGAAAAAATTTATAAATTTCAGAAAGATTGTTTCTATTTTTAAATTTTTCGAAATTGACAATTTGTAGGTATGCATTTCTGGAGATTAAGTTAAAATTAATAAATTTTTCAAATTTCAACTGAAGAAAAGGCTGAAAGGAGAAGTCGAATAACATTAATTATTCTGTTAGTAGATTATTTTTTTATTTCCTCTTTATTTTACAAGTTTTTAAAAACAAGGGTAAGTAAATATTGGGGGAAAATCTCTCAATCGACATCTATTTAGTAATTTTTTTACGGTTGGTATAGTCGAAGAGAAATTTCGAAATGCGATGTTGAGCACACTGGTCTCGCCAGTCCACTCTCGACTCTGTTAAACTTACGTTCCCACGGTGGTTATGTTATGATATTTTGGCTTTTCATTCAGTTTCCCCATTATTTTAATCCGATGTTTTATTAATTAAAGGCGACATTATGTCTAATAAATCAGACGAATATCCATTTTTCGGAACGGGCTTAGACGTCTGGTATGTTCATATTGCTGATGAAGCATTTTTTTTATTTAAACTTAATTTTTTTTTACCCTTATACTCATTTTTGTCATGACAACCCCATTTTAAGCCTAATTTATCATTAAATTAACCATTATAGCGTCAGATCTTATTTATTTTAACAAAAAGCTTTTATTTAACAGTTTTTGCTAAAAATTTATTCAAATTTTCTTACCTTTATTTTTTATTTATTTCTAGGTGATGATGTGATTCTTGTGCGTTCTGGGGTTGCAAGCCCCTCGTCAAGAATTTTAATTTCAAGGAAAAAATATATCATGTCGCAGAAAGGTCCAGAGCCATCAAAATCAGGTAGGATTTTTTTTTGTTTATAGATTATGATGGCACACTGATTCAAAAAAAATTCACCTTAAATAATTAGGTTTTATTTTATTTAAGATAGATTTTCGTGCCGATCTTATATAGATAGTTATTATATATAGAGATAAATATTTTATCATCCTTATATTAATTTTTTTAAATTATTTTGTCTAGCCAATTGTGAAATGAAATTTAATGGACAATGGTTTATAAACCATTATTTATACTTAATGGTTTATAAACCATTATTTATATAAGTACATAATGTTATAAACCATTATGTATATTAGAGATATTTTATATCGCTGGACACCCCTCCGCATTAAAGAAATTCCCCCTGGAATTTTTTTTTTCTTGGAAAGTGGTAACTTATTTATTTCCTAAATTCCACAATCATCTCCCCCCCCCGGGGGGGGGGGGGGCTGCTAAGAGTGTTTAAAAAATGGATCTTGAAGTGTATGTTAATCATTGGCGGGGCTCTTGGGACTTAGCCCCCCAGGTTGATAATATTGCCCACTCTAGATAAAGAGATTTTCTTCGATTATCTGGTCCAGAACACCCGTTTTATCGTTTAGACGTTAAACATATTTTTATTGGGTGTTTAGTCGATTTTATGGTCTAAAAAAACGCGTTTTATAAGGTGTTTGGATGTTAATATCTCTTTTACCTGGGTTTTTGCTCGTTTTTTCGATTTTTTAGTCTACAAACACCCATTTTATCAGGTGTCCGGCGGAAACACCTTTTTTTAACCGGGTTTTGGGTCGTTTGCCTCGATTTTCTGGTCAAAAAACAACCTTTATAAGGTTTTAGACGTTAAACATATTTTTAATGGGTGTTTGGTCGGTTTTTTGTCTAATAAAAGGTGTTGTATCAGGTGTTTGGAAGTTTAATATCTCTGTTACCTTGGGTTTTTGCTCGTTTTCTTCGATTTTTGTCTACAAACACCCATTTTTATCAGTTGTCCAGGCGCAGACATTTTTAACCAGGGTTTGGGTAGTTTTCCTCGATTTTCTGGTCTAAAAAAATCCGTTTATCAGATGTTTGGAAGTTTAATATCTCTTTTGGGTTTTTGCTCGTTGTCTTCGATTTTTGTCTACAACACCCATTTTTATCAGTTGTCCAGCGCAAACATCTTTTTGACCAGGTTTTGGGTAGTTTTCCTCGATTTTCTGGTCTAAAAAATCCGTTTTATCAGATGTTTGGAAGTTTAATATCTCTTTTACCTGGGTTTTTGCTCGTTTCTTCGATTTTTTTGGTCTACAAACACCCATTTTATCTGGTGTCCAGGCGCAAACACCTTTTATAACTGGGTTTTGGGTCGTTTTCCTCGATTTCTGGTAAAAAAAACATCCGTTTCGTAGGTTTTTCGAGTTTTCAACATCTTTTGCCGGGTTTTTGGACCGTTTTTATCTTTTTTCTGGTCTAAAACCTTGCACCAGCGCCCAGCCCATCGGTTATTAGTGGTTCCTACGTATTTTTGGCAGAATCCATCGATCGAATTAGGTCTTAATATAGTAAAAGTTGATACAGTTGGATATTTCTTGGAGTCTAGATTTTAAAATATTCGGAAACTCCACGAAAAAAAGTATATTCTGGAGCTGGCCTCGAAGGGAACTTCTCAACGTAGGGCAACGAAATAGTTTTTTATCCCGTCGGAAATGAAATTTTCAGTTTATGGTAGAAAAAATTGAAGTCTTTCGCCCAGCCAGGCCGTCCAGAACGGGCGTAAGCTGCCCAAATTTTGACCTACTAATAATCCTTTTCTCAATTAATTCTATTCTTTAAAAATATAATTTTTTTGTTGCGAATTTCGAAATGAGCTTTCGTCATTTTCTAGATGCATAACTACAAAAGGAAGATCCTGTGAAAATCCGATTAAAAGTCCGTGAAGTCAATATTTTGAAATTTGAGAAATTTCCTTCTTTCTCGAATTAAAAAAATGGCGGAGGTCTCTCTTAAATTTATGTTTAATGCACCGATAAATTTGGTCAGATTTCTTTTAATAATTTCGGTAGCAGGGTGAAAAACGTCTTTCCATGGCTGATTGTTTTGTAAACAATAGGCGCTTGGTAGATACTTCCCTCAAAGCTTCTGTGTGTTCTGGTTTAGCCTAACCCGAACGCCTTACAAGTTTTCGTAAAATTATGTACATAATTATGTTTACCTAGTGAACCCAAACTTTTCTATACATAGGTACCTACAATAAATAAAATGTGTTGTTTGAAGTTATTGTTTTACCCTCCATATCGGTTTTTTGCGAAGGGTCTTTCAGACCCCTGGGTCAAATGGATCATCACCGATCTCAACTTTCTCTGTAGCATTTTTTCCAGAACACTTTTTAACCGATTTTCACCAAATTTCATGCATTCTTCCTAAACAGTTAAAAAAGAAATTCTCTTGAGCGATTTTGAATTTCGGAAAAATCGTGTGACTGAAATATTAAAAACTGCACTGCTTATACTTCCCCCTCCGTTTTTCCTTCTCTTTTTAGGAAGTTCCCGTCGGGGCCAGCTCCAAATTAGTTCTTAGTTTAATCACGCTAGTTGTTACACAAAAATGTGAATACAATACATATTAAAATTTTAAAGAGAGAGAGGAAATAAAAATAACTAAAAAGACATCTAATATATAATTTACGAGTAGATAAGTAATTTTCTTTTCTTCTATTTTATAATTTATTATTGCTATAATTTTTGTTTTATAATAAACGTATACTTATAATATTTTTATAAATAATCAGAATTTCATATTTTAATATGCATTCCGGAATTCACAAAAATTATTAATGTGTGCTGTAAAGTATATGAGGCGCTCCGGGTACGAAGGGCGAATTCAACATCAAACAAATATATTTTTTTTTCAGATTCTAGACCTCTTGGTGAATACCCATATAATTTTTATGTTAAGTTCGCCCTTTTTTCCCCTTTAAATACGTAAAAACCGATATGCGGCAAGCTCTAACTGCGATATCCGAGCGGGTACGAAGGGCGAACTCCACATCCTAATCCACAACCCCCACTCCTTTTCCCATTCCAGGGCATGACTTTTCGTTGAGTTCGCCCGTAACATAAAACTTGAAATGCGAATATCTCGAAACTACGTTTTGTTGAGTTCGCCCTTTTACCGGAGCGCCTCATATGTTAAAATTTTTGACGCTTTTCTGGCTTGAAACTGAGAATTCATATTAAATCAGATTAACGAACCCACGGTTTTTCCTGATTAGGGATGAAGATTTTTGTGTGCTGGGTGGAGTTTTTGCCATATTGCCATCGCGCTGGGATCCAACTCATTGGGCTAGAGTTCTACTCAGCGGGAGTCTTATACGTAACTGACCCACCAAGGCCGTTTAAATTATTTATAACTTTATTTTTACGATTTGCTTGTGTCAAAGGCATAATATTGAGACTAACCGAAGTTATGAACGCTATCAGTTATTATAAGTTGTTTCTAAATTTGACAAACTTTAAGTTATATAAGAGAACGATTCATTCGACTTGAAAAGATTGCGTAACTTAATGAAGTCGAGCCAAGGGTTGTATTTCTTTCCCCTTTTTTCAACCTAACACATAATGCCATTTCGAGTGTAACTTTTATTCAGACATTTTCGTTTCACTTTTAGGGTTTTTAATTTTTCATTAATATTTATTGGACAGTTTCTCTTAACGAGGTCTGTTTGTTATGGATTCGGATCGGGAGAGTGACCCAGTGGGGTGGTTATTTCTGTAGCTGAGGGGTGGCGCTATAGACCGGTCCTATTTTTAGACAATTCCATCCCCACCAGAACGAAACGTTCAAGGACGAACTCCACCCTCAATGTCAAAACCCTTATTATAAAAATATGTTACATTGGATTATTCAATAAAATATTTTTGCATAAGTACGAAGAAAACTTGGGTGTCATAAACAAAAACAAAAAGTTCGATGTTAAAGTTGCATAAAGATATTCTGTTTCTTGGATTTCAGGCTATTTATTTCCTCCAAGGTTAACGAATTTTGTACCTAAATTCTTTCATGTTGACGTGAGAAATTACTACTAATTAAATGTAGGGGTGTTTTAAGGGTAAAGTTGGCATGTTCTTTCAACCTTGAAGCAAGTTGTTATCTATACTCGGTTCGGTCGTTGGGTTTTAAGTTTATACGAGATTAGAACATCTTTCAAGGTCAATACAAAAGAGCTCAATCAAGCATAATTTACGCTCCTTGTCCACCCACTTTCTGCCTTGTGATTTCCCTTCGGATTCGGGCTCCTTTCGGCAAATTCCAAATCGGAGGCAAGAATCCAGGTTCAAAGTGCAGTAGAGTTTGAAAGGCGTCTTTAAAAAATCTTCCTAAAACTCTGTCCTTTTTAAACTTCTTAAAGAAGTTACTGTGATGCCCTCGACGTCGGGTTTTTGGGGAAGGGTCTTCCAGACCCCGGAGGGTCAAATCGAATATTGATCTTTACCGATCTCAACTTTGTCTGTGGTGCCGGCCGGCGTCCGTAGCATTTTTTTTTCCGGAACACTTTACGTCCACTTTTTTCATCCGATTTTCACACAAATTTCTTTAGCCGGTGAAGAAGAAACTAACGAGGGCGATTTTTGAATTCAAAGAATGGATATGTCAGTTTGAAATTTTTAAAAATTCGCTGCCAAACGTTGGTCCGATTTTCACCAAATTTTCACCAAAGACTCCTCAACTTTGTCTGTGGGCCGGCCGGCCGTCCGTCGTCCGTAGCATTTTTTTTCGGTACTTAACGGCCACAGTTTTCAACCAATTTTCTCCAAATTTTCTTTAGTCGGTGAACAAGATATTTTTGTCTTTTGTTACTTGATTGCTCATAAGGGCATTAGCTTAATTGTATACCTTAATTCTCCTAGAATCCTATAGCACCCAGATCGCTGCAACTGGTGGCAGCGGTGGTTAAAATCCGTTAATGTTAGATGAATGCGTGATTAAACCACTATCCCATCATAAAAGCTCTTAATTCTCCTAGAATCCTATAGCCCAAGTCGCTACAACTGGTGGCAGCGGTGGTTAAAATCCTGTTAATGTTCGATGAATGCGTGATTAAACCACTACTCCCATCATAAAAACTCTTAATCTCCTAGAATCCTATAGCACCCAGGTCGCTACAATGGTGGCAGCGGTGGTTAAATCCTGTTATGTTAGATGAATGCGTGATTAAACCACTACTCCCATCATAAAAACTTAATTCTCCTAGAATCCTATAGCACCAGGTGCTACAACTGGTGGCAGCGGTGGTTAAATCCTGTTAATGTTAAATGAATGCGTGATTAAACCACTACTCCCATCATAAAAACTTCTAATTCTCCTAGAATCCTATAGCACCTAGTCGCTACAACTGGTGGCAGCGGTGGTTAAAATCCTGTTAATGTTAGATGAATGCGTGATTAAACCACTACTCCCATCATAAAAACTTTTAATTCTCCTAGAATTATAGCACCAGGTCGCTACAATTGGTGGCAGCGGTGTTAAAATCCTGTTAATGTTCGATGAATGCGTGATTTGTCTTTCCTAGAATCCTATAGCCCAGGTCGAACTGGTGGCAGCGGTGGTTAAAATCCTGTTAATGTTAGATGATGCGTGATTTTGTCTTAAAAAATAGTAGATTTTGGCGACGAATATACTAGAAGATTTTTTTTTCATATGTATTCTGCTGTTTTAACGGTGTCAGCTAAATGTTATCAGTTTAACGAACTTAAAAAGACAATGCTTTATGTGGCGCAAGGATAATGATAAAAGTATCGCTTACCTCTTTTCTTTTATCTGCGCATACGATTATTAATATCGCCTTTAGTTTCTTACTTTTGTGTAGTCAGTTAGGAACATAAATCAAAAATGGAAAAGTTGTTCGTGTTATGTTTGGTCGTTTCGGCTTTCGCGAGTAATGTCGCACCACCGAGCTACGGAACGGGGCCGGATACGAAGCTCTTGGGGATGACACAGCCGCCAGGTTCGCAATGGAGCAACCCAAATCGGGAGTTTCGACTACTCGTGGGCTCAAATCGAAAGAAGACTCCGACGAATGAGCGAGGATTAAAACGACCACTGACCTACCAAAACTACCTACCACGACTGAACTGAAGACTTCGACGGCTCAATCTTCTACAGAATCTTCGAAATATCATCGACTGAACCATCAAAAATGTCGACAACTGTACCACCAAAAATGTCGATGACGGAACCCTCGAAAACCACTCCCATCTCAACGACTCACTCAGAAAAAACGACCAAAAAATCAGAAACCACAACCTCACCACTATTTCATCTACAGAAATCCACCAGCATTCTTCATCTCCAATTTTATACTCTAATCTTTTAATTCTTTCGTTTTCATGCTTTTTCTTTATACTTTTTAAGCACTTTCAACCGTAAATAATTAATAACCAGGTTCCTTTATATTCAAAATCCGTAATGACGTTAATATGTGTGATTATAAAGTGTAATTACTGTTAAATGAGTCTACTTGGGCATGATTACCGTAAAATTTAGTTTTCTGGTCAACATTGTAGTTTTATTCTTCTTCGTTAATTTTTTTTTTATTTTCAGACAGTAAAATAATAAAAATTGTTTAATTCTTTATCAATAATTTGTTTAAAAATGTCAATTGTTTGGTGTCCCCCTTTTTTTTACATTAATAGTCCGAAGTATAAAAGCGGTGAATAAGGAAAAATTATTTTGGATATCCAGATCTAATTTGTTTTGACAAGGTCAGGTCGGTCAGATGAGGGCACTGGTTTTTTTAGACATCGGTATTTTTATCTCGATAAAAAGGAAATAAAGGTCAACTTATTAAAAACAATTGGGGATCTAAAAAAGTTTATTGGCAGCGGGGGATTCGAACCCACGCCCCCGAAGAGACTGGTGCCTTAAACCAGCGCCTTAGACCGCTCGGCCACGCTACCCTTACGACCTGAGCCAATAAATTAATTTTAAATTCAAAACATCGAACAAAAGTCTAGGCGGCTCATAAAAAAAAGTTATCTCGTCTTCTGTACACGTCCTGCATTTCTGCACATATTGGGGATCTTCATTCTACTCAGCGTTTATGAGCGAATTAAAATAATCGTAAGAACGATCCGACACGCTTCAGGTACGTTCGCAACCGGTATTATCCCTTAACTCAGTTTCCGTTAAATAAGACAATTAAATATAGCATATCTACTGAGTACAAGAATCTCGGGCCTTCAAGTTCATGTCATCGTTTTTCACACGTAGTTTTTAACTTCCTTAAAGAAGTTATTGTGATACCCTCACGTCGGGATTTGGGGAAGGGTCTTCCAGACCCCGTAGGGTCAATTATATGGATCTATACCGATCTCAACTTTGTTTGTGGTTGCCGGCGGCCCGTCCGTAGAATTTTTTTCCGGTACACTTTACGGCCACAGTTTTCATCCGATTTTCACCAAATTTTCAACAAATTTCTTTAGCCGGTGAAGAAGAATGTAACGAGGGCGATTTTGAATTTCGAAAAAATGGCGGAGATATGTCTGTTTGAAATTTTTAAAAATTCGTTGCGGCCGAACCGTTGGTCCGATTTTCACCAAATTTTCACCAATTACTCCTTATATTTTTTAGAATTTTGGTGTAAAAAATTGCCATTTTTAATTATGTTTTTTTTAGTAGGGAGAAATTTCGTTCTTCTACCCATTACGAGAGGCACATCCCTAGGCAAAGAGCCCATTATTCTACCTGACACTTAAAAAAATTGTTCGAAAAACAGAACTTAGAAAATTAAAAAAATAGGATCATTTAAAAAAGAAAACCCGGAAAATTTTTCAAAAAAAATTTTTTCGGAAAAAAAAAAAAAGTTTTTGAAAAAAAAATCGGAAAATTTTTCAAAAAAAAAAAGAAACTTTTTAACAGAAATTTTTT